>JAAVTG010000114.1:0-145149 GCA_011947345.1 Phytophthora quininea
GGGAGAGGGTCAGAGATTTATCCCTGGCAAGGAGTGCCTAACGGAGCACACGCACCATGGTTATGTAAGAGGGGGGCTGCTGAGACTTGGACTGGAAGCTGCTGACTGAAGGCGAAAAAGCGGGAAGAAAAATCGCCCCCACAAGTATCACGCTGTTTGTATAGAAAAGAAATACATTTGATTAACGTATGCGCCACCCCTCCTATGGTTGTACTTCCGTTGTGTAGCCATCTGACGTCACTGCCCCTGCAAAATGCTTGAACCGCTCACGCCCGCCACTGCACGGCGGCCAGCGCCACTTTGGCGCTTTTCGCCAGCAACGGGTCTGCGTCCTGCATCAGCGTCTTCAGTCTCAGCGTCGTGGCAGACACATCCAGCAGCTTCCTCGCAGCAGGCAGCGCCTGTTAGAATATGGATCAAGTCGACGACAGAGTCGAGGCTGCGAAGGGACCTTTGTGGAAGGTTGAAGTAGGAAACGTTGGGTAGATCGCCCAGGCAGGTTAGCGCTCACTTCTAGATTGGTAAAGCCACTGACGAGGCCCCCGGCGGCCGAAACGCGTCTGGCACGCGTTCAATCCGAGTCATTCACCAAGCATCCAATTTCCAACAGCGCCGTCACGACCGCCACCAGTTTGGTCGTATGCAACTGCACCGGCACGCGATTTGTCTGCAGCAACTGGTTCACTCCTGCGAGACCCTCGTGCGCAACGATCTGCCGCTTCACTTCGTCGTTAGCCGCCAGACTCATGAGCGCACCAGCAGCACCTGCCGTCACCTGCCACTGCGGGTCGCTCAACAGCTCGCAGAGTCGCGGCACCACGCCACCGTGCTCCACCACCGCCTTACGTGCCTTGTCGGCGAATCCCAACGACTTCAGCACGTCGCAGGCAGCCACACGTACCTCAAAGTTCGGGGAGAACAGCCTCTTGGCACATTGCGGCACGACAGCGAGCTCCAGGGCGCGCATCGCCGTGCTTGCATCGCCGTCGTTCACCAAGTTCTTGAGCAACTGAAGTGCTCGCAGACGCAGTGCATCATTCTGGCGAGGGCCTTTGAGTTGGTCAAGTACGACCGGCAAGTACCCAACGGTGGTGAGTTGACGAGCGCCGGCAAAGTTGGCGGACAAATGGAGCAGCGTGTCGTAGAGGTATCGAGTCGTGGTCTTGTCTGCTGCAGCTGCAAACACGGGCTTGATACGAGTGACTGTCTCGCCCTTGAGTAGTTCTCCCTGGCCGCACGGAGACTCGGCGATGACGCTCAGCACTCGAGCAGATAGCTCCTGTATCTCCTTGTCACTGTCGCTGGGGTTGTTGTTGGCATTGGACGGCTCCTCCGCGAGAGCTGCGCAAGTGATGCCGCCTTCCACGAGCTCCACGACGCCGTATTTGAGGAACATGACGAGCTCCTGCGGTACCTTAAGCACTGTTGACAAAGCTTCCAGCACGCGGTGCCGCAGTACGGGCTCGCCTTCTTCGAGAGCATGCAGCAGGTGCGGGTGGTTTTCTACACCGAAGGCTTCCGCGACGCACTCGTACGGCAGGTCCTTCACCTCGCCTTTCACAGATACCAGCGTCAGGTGCTGAGCCGTCGAGCGCTTGTAAAGCGATGAGCCTGTAGCTCGCAGGTGCTTCACCGTCACTGCAGGCGCTGCTGGCGCCTTCGTTTGTCGCTGCATTGCTCCAGGAATGCCGTTGTCAGCGACGCTTCGATGATTGTTTTTGCTTACTTAGAACTGGGAGTTGATGCGCGGGACCCGTCCTCGGAACTGGTTGATTGCCGTGGTGGCAATGGCGGCACAACTCTTAGACCCAAAGGCTTCGTCCCCATGGTGCTCTTGATCGGACTTGCAATCGCCCCAGGCAATTTTGACGCAGGAGACGAAATCGGCAGTGGTGTGAATGGGGTCCTTGTCTTGGGAAACACAGGCGGTGGTGTAAATTCAACAATATCGAGCTGGACTGCGCTCGCTTCGTCCTCAAGTGCGTCAACTGGGGGAGCATGGGCTCAATGGTGCCCATTTCAATGTAGCTCGCAACGTGAGCCACTTCGATCGCATATCCTGCGTAGGAAATGGATCTCGGCGCATGAGTGACAACTGGTGCCATGCTACGTGTCATCATGAGCGATGAAGCGATTGACGTTGGTGGTAACTCTCCTCCGACTACTCGGTCCAGGAAGCTGCGGTCAGTTTGCCAGCACTCGCTGGAAGAGGTTTCCATCGCTTTCGCGAGGGGTGGTGGCATCGTTGGGTCGTCTTTCTCGACGACACGGTAAAGCAAGGACGAAGGCGACGCTCTCGTGGGTCGTCGGCATTTGAGAAACGAGCGAGCTTCGATAGTAGATCCACGCACATGCTTTCGACACCTGAGTCTTCAGTTGAGCTAGACTGCTCCACGTGCTCCAGAAACTCCAGCACAGAAGCGATCACTCCGTGGGCAGCAAGCACGGTCAGCATGCTCGGCTTTTGTGCGATGAGGCAAAACGTTGCAACGCAATTTGTCTTGACAAACAGGGTAGAGGTTTCGTTCATGAGCAGTACGAGATGGCGCACTGCATCACCGCGCACGAGCAGCTGGGCATTTCCGGGCGCGATAGCCACTTTCCGTAGCACAGCCGAACACATTCCGTGCGCTTCCGATGCGCATATCGAACCAGGTGCACACAATGACAACACCAGTGGTAAAACACCCCGAGAAAGCAGCAAGTGCGAGTTGACACGTCCCAGAAAGAGGTTGCAAGTTGTCACTGCCACGTCCTCGCGACACCTTGTGGTTCCGGCCGCAAATAATTCGCACATGAACTTCGTTGCAGCCTCAGAACTGAGATCTTCGTAGCACTCGCTAGCTGTCGAGGTATTGCGCAGGATGCCAGCACAGAGCGCTGCCGTCATGGATCCATCGTTTTGCTTTACACCTCCTTTTTCTTCTTGACACTTGTCTCCCTCGTGGGGTGCTAGTGCTGCCTTGAGAGCTGGAATAACGAGACGCATCGGAATGTGTGCTAGCAACTTGCTATCACAAGTCAGATTGTACAAACATCGAAGAAGCAGTGCCTGGGTGTCTCCTTTCGTCTGCTGCAAAAGTGCTGGGAGGGCGGACTGCAGTGGCGCGTGTGTTGTCAGCAACGCTGGTCGTGTGAGATTGTTCAGCGACAGTAAATGCAGTAATACGGCGCAACTTTGGCCGCAGCTAGCTCCTCGCCACGGTGCTTTTTCCTTCCTGCTCCTCCAGCCCCGCGAAATGAACAAGTTGTGTTAGCGCGCGCATCGTCGCCAGTTCTGCGTAAGCTGCCGCGGCAGCATCGCTCTCCACGGGGGTGTTTTGAAAGATCAGGACTACCAGCTCAGCCACGACCCCACAAACCTCAGCTTCCTTCTCCTCCGTGTCAAGCAACTTGATTAGGGCTGGCACCACCCCGATCTTTAAAAACAGAGCCGCACTTGTATGGTCTGCGAGCAAATTGAGCAAACCCTTCAGCACAGTCACCTTCGTCGAGCATGGAGCACTCGAGTCAAGTATCTGCAACAGCGATGCGATCGTGGCGGGTTTGGTCATAATGGCAGTTCGTGACGAAGCATGTAAGGCCAGCACACAAAAGGCATCCGAGAGAATTGCATGATCTCGAGGTTCCATTGCGTCGGTATATATCCCAAAGGCCCAGATCAATCCGTCATCACACAAGCGCCTCATCGTCTCGGTGTTTACAACACGCAACAAGTTGGAGACGGCTTTAAGACACACCCGCCGTGTCTCCGGGTCATTCGATTTGACGTAAGAGAGGATTAATAGCGCTCGAAGCGCACCTAAATGCGCCAAACTCTCCACATTCGATACGTCCGTGGACAAATTGCACAAAGTCACTGCACAAGCACGACGAACTGCTTCCTCCGGAGCGGCAGCTAACCGCGTAAGCGATTTGACTACTCCACCACGTAGCAATAGCCCACCTACTGCTTTATCCTGCGAAAGCAAGGCGTAGGTATGTACACACAGTCTTAATGTTTCATCATCCTCCGAGCTAGCGAGCACAGTCAACGCATCCATCAGACCATTCTCCACCATAACCAATCGATATTCTGCCACACTTGCGAAACGGGTCAAGCAGGCTGCGCAAGCTGCTTGCAGCGCCACGTGGCTGATACAATAGTTAGCGTCGTCTTCGCCTTTGTTCAATTCCCATTTGCGAGTGCAGATTCCCACAACAACTGGATACGTTCGGTCGATAAACTGCAGGAGTTCACCTCGGCCAAACGATCGGCCGTCGAAAAGGATGCAAACAGCATTCAGACACATGCTCTGCGCTCCGGTATCGCCATTGCGGACGAGTCGCTGCAGTAAAAATCTCCCTCGCCTGTAGCAGCGTAAGCTGCAGCGAGCAGCAAATGATGCACCTCATATTCCATGCACAAGCTGAAGAAACTCCCACCCAGCAGCATGAGGGTGTGGCGGTCCTTGGCGGTTGTTCCAACATGACTTAGCCGATCGACTGCTAACCGTGCAACGTCGGCCTTGGGGTATCGGAAGGACATATTGTAGAGAAGCACCATTTGCAATCGCACCTGAGCGCTGTCTGACAGAAATTCCGGATACGCCACGTGTTGATAAATGCGCGCAAGAAGTCGGGGTTCATCCAGCAGCTCGCCAAGTTCTGGTGGCGATAGTGGCTTTGCTGGTGCATGGGTAGCTGGCTTGTGTGTTTGTTCGGTCATGTCGGACGAGTCCTCTGGGTCATTCCACGATAATATGCTCGCTAATGCAAACAACACGTAGCGCGACATGGCTGCAGTCGAGGCATTTGCTCTGGGTTCTGTGAACTCGTGGCGAAATGCAAGCAGGAACTGGAGAACGCTTTCATCCACCGCTTGAATGTTTGCAGGCGCTGATAGCAAAATCGCGAGCAGGCGGTAGATGCGCAGCATGGCGTCGGGATGGCGATTATTTGTCGTGCCGAGTGCAGCCAGCGCATGCAAGGCTCCAGCGTTGCCCATGACCTCTCGGGCATTGACCTCATGCGTGAGTTGGATCAACGTCGTCAGAGCACAAATGACATACTCTTCACGTCGTGCCGTAAGCCCCAACCGAGGCAGTTCTTCCACCAACACGCGAATGCAGTCCCCGATTTTACCAGCGCACGGCGACCCGCACCACTCTCCACGAGGTACCAAAACGCACCGAGCGCATTAAGCCGCGCAGCTTCGCATTGCTGGTAACTGATCAGGAGGCGCAGCAATGATGCAGCTTCGGGCTCCACCAACTTGACATGGTTCATTCTCGTGCACGCCAGGTTGTACAGGGCTCGACTCAGGGTTTCTCGATCCCGAGCATCCTTTCCGTGCTCTGCGAGTGCGTGGACAGCATCATCCACACGCGGATAGGCATACTCGGGGCAAGAGAGATTGAAGATGGCAAACGTGCAGGCCCGCTCAGCTAGAGCGGACGACCGTCGCTGCTTCACTAGACAGTCGAGGGCCTTCTCCTTGATAAACACGCTTTCGCTGCCGTCCTCGATCGTCAAGTTGGCCAAAGTGTAGAGACAATTGGGCAGCAGTAGTTTTTCGTGGGTGTGCGCGGACGAAAGCGCCAGCGCCGCCAATAACGGGAGTGCGTTGTGTGTCAGCAGGACCGCTCGACCCTCCGGTTCACATGACAAATGGCACAGAGTGGCCACGCAGGCACTCAACGTGGACACGTCCTTGGAGCGACAGAGCGCCATCACACTGGGGACCACATTGTCGCTGAGCAGTGCTCCGTGCAGCGAGTGATTCGCCGCCATCGTCTCCACGGCCACTGCGTACTGACGCTTGCGACTGCTGCTCTTGGATTTACCCTGTTTGCTCGGGCTTGGATCCACACCATTCGTCAGCATCGACGTCCCGCTTTCTCGTTCCGACTGCTGCTGCAAGGCCGCAGACTTGGTGGGGGTCACGGGTGCCAACTTCACTTGATGGTGATGCTTGTAGTGGCCGACTCCAGCTAGAGCTGTCAGCGGCTGCTTTTCCTTGCGGGAGGGCGGAAGGCGCGACATATACAGCCCGGCGTCCGTGTATTCTCCATGCTGCGCGAATACGTCTCCGTGGTAGTGGAACGGCAGTTTGCGATGCAGGTCCGGTCGGAAGTGAGGCTCGTCCGGGTCAACCACAAAGTAGTCCCGGTGTCGATGCGCAGAAGGGGAGAAGAGGGCAAGTCGGGCACGGGGTCCAGGACCTGGCGCGACGGCGACTTTAACGAGGCAATCGACGGGGATCGCGAGTGGGTGGGGAACTCGGACATCGCGCCGCAGCCTCGTGGTCTGGACGACAGAAATAGTAGTGGGGCGAAGAGCGATCGCAGCACCAGGATCACTTCGCCGCTGGAATGGTTCACAAACGCGCAAGTGACACAAGACTGATACCGCAGCATGTTGAACAGTTAACACCGCGAGCAACAAACGGCGGGCTAATCGTCGTCGTCGTCAAAGACCCGGTCCACCATCTCGCCAAGCACGACGCCGCCGAGCATGCCGGCGCCGACGCCCATGGCCATCTGCGCACCGCTGAAGCCTCGAGACTCATTGTCGTATCGGCGGGGTGAGCCATAGTCACGACGGTCGTAGCCGCGAGGAGAGCAACCCGGA
Organism: Phytophthora quininea; assembly: GCA_011947345.1. Classification (NCBI taxonomy): domain Eukaryota; phylum Oomycota; class Peronosporomycetes; order Peronosporales; family Peronosporaceae; genus Phytophthora; species Phytophthora quininea. Next base: position 6,613 of record JAAVTG010000114.1, read on the forward strand.
GAGCCGTAGCCGTGACGGCGCTCTTCCACTACCATGACTGGAGGGCCGGCAGTGTAAGCCACCGCAGGAGGGGTGGTTGCTGGTAGCCATACTGAGGAGGAGGGGCTTGATATCCGTAAGCTGGAGGGTGGCTGCTGGTAGTACGGCTGCGGCTGCGGCGGGTATGCAGGCGCAACGACAGTCGCGGGGGTGACCATGGTCACCGGCTGCATCTCGTACTTCTCCTTGAGGTGCACGCGCAGGTTGATCTCACCCACGGGCTCCGAGTCGTAGCTGAGGGGGTACCATTGGTCTACCGCGTTGCCGTTGACGAACAGACTCACGGGGAGACGGCACTCGCCGATGAGTTTCTTGGACGAGTGCGACTTGTCCTTGACCTTGATCACGATCTGGTCTTGCTGGGGGTCGACGTCGCGGAAGACGAACTCTTCGTCCCAAACCGGCGACCTGTCTGATGTGGTTTGCAGGCAAGTTTTGCGCAGGTTAGTCCCCGGTGGAATCACATCATGAGAACGGGGTCACTCACGTCCGTCCTCGGACACGCAGGTCTTGACCTTTTCGCCGGAGACCGAGATCTTGCAGAACGGGTGCGGCCGGCTGAACGAGTGGAAATCGCGCAGGTCGCGCGCCGCGTACACCCGCACTTTCAAGTATCTCTCCATCGGCGCTTGTCTGGCTTGAGCTTGTCGGTGCTGTTGGGCAAATGAGTCACAAACTCCGCCAGCGAGCCGATCATTCCGATCTCGGCCGTGTTTGTTGTCCGATCATTTTCAATCGTGCGTGGGTGAACTTTGTCGCACAATCAGCGCGTGGTCAAACAGCAAGAGCAACTTGATCAACCAGGTGATCCCGAGATTTGACGTCTCGCAATCCCGGCAAGCTTTGGCAGGTGAACAAAATGCTGATCTTCATGTGGACCAAGCAAGTGCAGAACGCAACACTTTGGATATTGAAAAGTAAAGTTCCTCCTGCCGTCTGCACAACCTTTTCAAACAAGCTTAGTCGTCGTCGAACACGTCGTCCAGCACTTCGCCAAGCACAAGCCCGCCCACAACGCCTGCGCCAACGCCCATGGCCATTTGGCCGCCACTGAATCCGCTGCTTTCGCTGCGACCGCCGTAGCCGCCACCGCCATAGCCACCACCATAGCTGCCGCCGTAGCCTCGAGGAGAGTGATCAGGGGATCCATATCCGTGATGGTGGTGGCGATGACCACCTTCCACTACCATCACGGGCGGTCCCGCAGCTACATACGCTCCGTGGGGCTGAGGTGGGTAGCCGTAGCCCTGAGGCGGAGGAGGATGTTGGTAGTATGGTTGGCCATACTGCGGCGGAGGTGGTGCCTGGCCATAGTGAGGAGGTGGTGCCTGGCTGTAGTGAGGAGGTAGCGGCTGCTGGTAGTACGGCTGCTGTGGCGGGGGCTGCTGGTATTGCGGTGGCTGCTGCTGAGCTGGGTAAGCTTGTGCTGCAGGAGCAGCAGAACTAGTAGCCGGGTACTGCTGCGACGACTTCTCTGGGGCGGAGTAGGCGGAAGCAGCGGACGGGTATCCCTGAGAAGGTTGCTTCTTCGGGGACGCATACGCAGGTGCTGCCGACTGCTCCTGGGGCGGATAGCTGGCGCCAGAGTAGCTCGGGGTGCTCGACTGCTGCTGATACGACGACGACGACGACGACGAGTGCGAGTACTGCTTCTCGTAGGTCTTTTCAGCAGAGGCCACTGGTGCAGCCTCCGGCTCCTGCTGGTTGCTGGGACCTCGGTACTGGACGCGGAGGTTGATCTCGCCCGCAGATTTGGAGTCGTTGGTGAGCGAGTACCATTGGTCCACGATGCTGCCGTTGAGGAAGAGGCTCACTGGCAGTCGGCACTCGCCGATCAGCTTGCTGCGAAGGGGAGAACATATCGGGTCCGTGTTAGCTGGCAAACGAGCACTGTGTTCCGTAGGCAATCCAACCTGTTGGTGAAGTTCTTGTTCTTGATTTCGATGACCAGTTGGTCCAGCTGCGGGTCAACGACGGGGAGGATGAAGACCTCGTTCCACTCGGGCGTCTTGTCTAAAAGGGCGTACGAACGGCGTGTTATTGTCAAAGAGAGACAGAGAGAGACTGTGCGCGCTGACGCAGACGTACGGCCGTTGTCGTGCACTTTGGTCTTGAAGCTCTTGCTGCGCAGCGTCAGTTTGCAGTACGGGTCCTGCTTGCCGAAGGTCTGCACGTCCAGCAGGTTGCGCGCCGACACCGCGCGCACTTGCAGCTCCATCGTAGGGCGGTCGGGTGTCTCGGCTCGAGGACGCGCTTGCGAGAGTGACACGCGGAAGGCCTTGTCGGACCTTCGTCACTCATTCTCAGCAGGGCTTCAAAATATCCAGTTCAAATCCGTATCTTTTGCGACCACCGAGGACTGCAACCTGTTGACGATCGACCACTTTCGCCTGCATGAGACTGCGGAAGGGAGGCACCGGGCTATACAATACATGCAAGGGCTATTTGTTTCCGGGTGGCGCGGAACGCCGGTGTCCATCCAATGAATAGGCAATACAAACGGCTGCGGAGGTGACAGCGCTGCAGTCTGCTTGCCGCCTAGTCGAAGACGTCGTCCAGCGCTTCGCCCAGGAGCAGGCCGCCGAGCACGCCGGCGCCAACGCCCATCGCCATCTGCCCGCCGCTCATGCCGCCGCCTCCGTGATGACCTCCGCCGAACCCGCCAAAGCCGCCGCCGCCACGATGGTAGCCGTGCGGGGAGCCGTAGCCGCCGTGGTGATGATGGTGGTGGTGGTCATACCCGCCCTGCATAACCATCACTGGGGGCCCGGCAGCATACGCTACGGTCATTGGCGGCGGGGGTGGATATCCATACGCCGGAGGAGGAGGCTGCTGGTAGTATGGCTGAGGTGGAGGCGGCTGCGCGTACGGTTGCGGCGGCGGCGGCTGCTGGTAGTATGGCTGCTGCGGCGGGTACGATGGCGCCGAGGTCGCCGCGACGGCAGCAGCGGCCACGGCGGCCGTGGAAGCGCTCGAGGCAGGATACTGCGGCGCCGAGTAGGCGGGAGCTGCCGCCGCTGGCTGTTGCGGGTATGGGTACGCGTAGGCCTGGCCGTGCTTCGGGGCCTTCTCCACCGACACCCCCGCGCCCTTGTACTGCACTCGGAGGTTGATCTCTCCGGCGCGCTTGTTGCCGTTGTTGAGCGTGTACCACTGGTCCACGACGGTGCCGCCGAGGAACATGCTGACGGGCAGGCGACACTCGCCGATGAGCGTGCTGGTCGTGAAGTTCTTGTCCTTGACCTCGATGACCAACTGGTCCAGCTGCGGGTCCACCACGGAGAACACAAACACTTCGTTCCACACCGGCGTCTTGTCTGCAGGGTAGCGACAGTCAAGAGAGTGAGGAAATAGACTGAAGAAGCAGAGGGCGTTGGACACGTACGGCCGTTGTCGTGCACGCGCGTCCGGAAGCTCTTGCCGCGAAGGGACAGCTTGCAGTACGGGTCCTGCTTGCCGAAGGTCTGCTTGTCCAGCAGGTTGCGCGCCGAGCACGCGCGCACGTGGAGCTCCATGCCCATGTTCGGTGGCCTTCTTGTTGCTTTCTTCTCGAAAAATGGACAGAAAACCCGAATTCGGGACAGGATTCGTTGCACTTGATATTTGTAAAGGGGCAGAGAAACCCGAATTCAGGCGAGGGATCGTTTCACTTGGTGTTTGTATGGAGTCGGTTTAATGACAAAGAGACTTCAAACACAGCCCGTGACTTCGAGCGCAGCCAAGTGGCGTGGAGCATGGCACAGGAAGAGATACTGGCGCCAGTGTTTTGGAAATGAGCAAAATGGATGTACCTCCACTCCTGGAAGTACAAAACGTGCTAACAATCGAGGACGGTCTGCGCAAGGTACCCCAGTCAGTTTGTGTCATGGAAGCGACGTTACACCGCAAAATGTACCGGGTACGCGTGGTCGCAGTACCCCCAATAGTACTAACAAACTCTCTCGCAAGCGAATTGCGAGAAATAAAAGTCAGAGCTACACTCGTTCACGTCGCCGAACTACTGGAAAGAGCTAGACGAAGTCGCAGTGCGCCTGGAAATGAAGGACGTTTCAATTGGTGATGCGGGCAGTAGCGTCTGTGTCAGAGTTCAAGAGATTAAACCGCCCCCGCGAAAGGGCCATCGACGGAATTTACCCTTTTAACTGAAGTGCACCGCGGAAGGGTCCGTACAGCACCTGAACCGGCAACACTGGCGCAGGCGCTACCGCTCCTCGACGAAGACGTGTTACTACAGGAAGCGATGATTGCCCGTGAAAAAGAACTTGTCGACAGCTGACGACCTGCTACCTACGCGAGGAGAAACGGTGGCAGTAACCACGGACGCGCTCCGGACCAGCATGCGCAGAAATCACCTTCGCTTTTTGGGGATGTCGTTCCGTTTACTCAGAACGAAGCACCCGCTAATGAACGACTTTTTCCGGCTGCATTTGATTTCGCGAGATGTGGCGACGGACGCTCCTGAGCGTTGTGCATCCATTGCGGACAAGTGGAAGGTGAAATTTGGGCAACGTTGCCCCTCATCAAGAGAGGAGCTTTTGCGCGTGCCGATCATTGGCTGTTAGATTCCAGTGAAGTTGACTTAAATCGGGCGTCGGAGGCGCTCGCGTTTTTCGAGTTACTAGTGATGGCGGTGGCACCTGGAATCTACGCGAAAGATGGGTGCTTGCATGCAATTTGTGGTTTCGAGGCGCCATGGATAGGTGGCACGCCGACTCGTCTCTCCACCCCAACGCGTTACTCGGACTGTTACGAAGCGAAGTAGGAACTCTACTTCTGAACTGAGTGACATCGATGAACCTGGAGCGCCCTTGCATCAACGCGATCGCCGAGCTTCGGACTGCCTCGGACTGGTTCGCTTAGGACACCGGAGTACTGACCCTTACCGATTCTCATTTCGGGCTGATGTGGAGTCAGGGGACCATCTCTCCAGCAGCTCCTTAGGTGGCAACAGTGTGGAACGATGTCATTGCGCTATTGACCGTCAATACAAATGGTATCAAGCGCAATGGACGTCAGTTCATTGAAAAGGTGGTCTCTCAATACCACATTTTAGGAATTCAGGAGACCAAGTTTAGCAACGCGCATCATCTGTCCAAGTTCAAGTTCCATCTGTCTTATACTACTCGACATAGCTTATTATTTAATTAATTTTATTAGTGACGCCAACAGCTCCAGTCCAGTCCAAATAGGACCTCGCAGCTGTGGTGTCGCGACACTGCTCCACCCCGACCTACCAGGAACCGAGGACGCGGTAGAAATCACCAATGCAACATACCGGGTCGATATCTTCTCGTTCGCCTCATATCCGGTACACAAGTGATGTATGTCCATAACATTTATGCCCCGGTGCTTGCCTCCGAGCGAGTACAAATTTTTCAAGACTTACCCACGCAGTTCGAGCCAAATGCTCGCCATGTCGTTTTGGGAGACTTTAATGTCGCCGTAGATCCTGTGTTGGACTCCCGCGGAGTAACAAGTGTTCTTGACCCGTCGAGAGGTTGGTTAATGGGATGGATTGCTACTCTCCAAGTTACTGAACCATGGAGACTGCGAGTTCCTAGTCGGCGTACGTTCTCCGGCCCAGTACCCAGAGTGAACCGCTGCAACCATTTAAACCATGAAGGACCTTCACCGACTTGTCCTACCGATTTACGCAGATCTTCAATTCCGGTCGGGTTGGAAGTTGCTTCCCACTCGGTCACGTTTTTGGTTTCTACAGCTCTCTTCACCCGCAGCTTTGAACTGCATTTACGGTTGCAACACTATTGAGACCGAGCGTCACCTGTTTTTCGATTGCCCTAGGGCTGCGGCCTTGTGGCAGCTTCTCACGACTGATTGAAATACACTTCTAGAGGCAATCTCGTGCGACCTCGTTTGTCTCCCGACAGAGCCCACTTGGACGACACGCACCGATAACGAGGAATTGACAGCATTCTGGACAATTTTCCGTGTTACCACTATTCACGTGATTTAGACAGCCCGCAATCAGCACCAATTTGAATCCCCTCCCTTGGACGCGTCCCATGGGATTTACGAAGTCTATGCGGTTTTCGCCGCACATTTCCGCTCATTACTACGGTATGCGGACAACAGCACTCGAACCCAATTGATTAACAGCCTCGGTCGATTCCCTTCTGGCTCCAAATTACGGAGCTACATGACACCCCATCCGTGTCTATTTGTTTAACGACACGAAGCCAACTTTCTATCTTGCGACGGTGTGCTGCAAGCACCTCCTCCCCACGAGACTGATCCTCCAGCTACTACATCCGGAGACTAGTATTGTACAGTAGATTATCAGCGGTTTGTAGTTGCTTATCGAGAAGTCCTGTTAACCGTTAACACGCCCACGGTATCCCCCCAGATTCAGTACGAACGGAGCAACTCTTATCACGCGACTAGACACGTGGAGAAATTTCACTCGGCACAACTGCAAAAGGAGAAGGCTGAAAAACGACAGCGCAAGAAAAGAAAAGTGCAGATGTTGGTGCATCACCAAGTTAATAGCGTCACTGCTGCATCTCCAGTTGAGAGCGAGCTGACGATTTTGTTGCTATCTGGGTGGCGGAGTCGATGAGACCATTTTCCTTACAGAGGATAAGTATTTATTACCATTTGTTCATGCTAACTATGGTGTGACTTTGTTCTCCAGCAAAACAATTCGTCGATTCGTGCTTCTCGTGAAACGACGCGTTTCTTGCAGGAAATGTAAGTCAGCACCATGGTTTGACCTGCTCGCTCGCCGGATTGCAACCCGATCGAGAACATGTGGTCGGCAATGGCGGCTCGGGTGTATGACCATCGCCGGCTGTACCCCGCAGTTAAGCAACTCGAGCAAGCCATCGAACCAGCGTGGGCCCCCATCGAGCAAGAGTACCTGGATACATTCGTGGAGTCCATGCCTCGCCGTTACCTTGCAGCTATCAAGGTCAAGGGGCTCTCACTAAGTACTAACTAGAGGTGTGGTGTTACGGGATTTATCAAAATCCGCTTCCACTGCGCCGAGATACCGACTAGCGGAGGAGGGGGGTACTCCGATATCCGTGGGGATGCTGAAGTTGTGGTCACCTTGTATCCCCGTCGGCGGGCTGGATGATAAATTAATATATGTACCTTGAAATCGAAGATACCCCGAACGCTGACGCCCTGCTCTCGAATATCCGAGATCCAGGAATGTGTTCGGGTGGGTGTACCTAGTGTGCAATCCCTGTGGGTTCGATTAACCCCGAGACACCGTCCACCTCTGTTGGATCTTGGAGAAGTTGAATATGTTGAGGCTGGTCTAGAGCGGTACGACTCCAAACTCCACGAAAGCAAACAGATATTCAGGACCCTACTTGAAATCCATCAATCCAGACGCGAAATCGAGGAATCCAAGGTCAGTATCCAGGAATCCAGACTTCCAGACACAAATTACTCCAAACAGTAGCAGAAATAGCCAAATACAGAGTTCCTTGATACGTCACGATATGTAGGTCTTGTTCTTGAGCCGAAGACTTGGGCGGGAGCTTGTCCCTGGCTTGCGGCGCGCGTCCAGGACCTCCAACCCAACTCGACTTGACTACGGTTGTAGTCCCGCGACGCTCTTGCAGACGCGGTCCGTGGCGCACGACGGTAGGACACCTGGGCCTGCTCGCACTCGTTTGCTGAGCGAGCTAACGTGGGCCTTGCGCGCGCAAAAGACAAAAAGGCGCGCCACCAACACCGGCGGCAGCGACGACTTGCACTTGACACAGACAAATGAACTCTGTTATAGTTAACCGCTATCATCTTTTCTATGTTATGTGCTCCACACAACTTTTTGACTTGGGTCTCAGTATGGTGTTCAGCGGGATGGCTGGTTGCAACCTGCGAACAGTCGTCCCCCATTTGGCAACACGTCCCATCGTGTGAAGATCGCACCCTTTCGCACACTAGGGGCACCATGGGGCACAAAAGTCAATCCGGGATTCCGGGGACCACGGTACTGCCAATCGACTACAAACCATAATAAATTGCGGCAATGCCCGAGGCCCCACTTGAGACCTGATGTTCTAGATCTCAGGATCTCAGGATCCGACGACTTCAGGGGTAAACAACTTGTGATCCAGGATATGTGACTGGACCTGGGAGTTCTTCACAGAACTTGCTAATGCCAGGATCTACATCCATCACAGTCACACACTGGCACTTGTAACTTGATTCTTGGTGGGTCCTGTATAATTTTCAGTCGGTCAAGCGAGATCTCTCTGCTGGATACATTTCACAGCAGGAGTTTGATCGCTAACTTAATAGCAACTCGCACACTGGACAACGATGACCGGGACCGAGTGCCCATAGACTCCTGGGAATGCACATCCAGGAGTCGGCACTTCCGGCCAAGACCACGGCCGCCACCGGAACACCCCTTCAGATATCCAGCTACGCCAATCCTTCCTCTCAAACTTCTACACCCTGTCGCGTTGGCATCCAGCCAGCCACCAACCAACACACTATTTAAACCAACCAACAGTCCTGATCGCTGAAAATAAAGAGCGCATCGTGTCAGTTCTCTGTAGCGAACGAAGGTTCGTTTTGGATCTCGGCAATACTCGGCGAAAATTTGAATGAGTTGCAAACCCTCGTAACTCCTAAAATAGCACCACCTAGCCAAGTATGGCCTGGTTTCGGGCTAGACATAGCGTTTCGCCGAGTAGGCCCATCCAATTCTCGTATATCCTGAGTGGTAGGGAACTACCAACAGTGATCTTCAACAACTACACCGTGGCGATCTTTATGCGGCGGAAAGAAACTACACAGAAGCTAACAGCTCCGTTCGTGTACCATGAATGAGTCAAACCGATGCAATTCACTCCAAGTTGTGGAACCCCTTGATCAGATTGTTTTTAATGAGGCTAACGTTCGAATCCTGGATAGTATATCTGCCACAGGTTTGGTCAGAAGTATCTTTTTACCTGGAAATAATTATGGTTGAATTGTGCGTTTGAGTTGCTAGTAACTTCAAAAAAGAACAAGAAGCTCTTTTTGCGCGTTCAACTTCGTTACGCTGACACGAAGCGCACTTTTGACATAGCACGTTTCTTGATATGCTTCTGATCTAATGGTGCAGCCGCTCCTGTCAATCGGTCGCAGGAAATTCTGTACGATATTATTTTAATGCGCGTCGAAAAGCGCAAGGAAAACTACCTGGAAATGGCCTTCACAAACCAACATTCGGAAGCTGCTATTCTCAGTGGAAGAAAAGGACACGATCGAGATTTTGTAAAAAAATTGGCTTGGATCCTGAGTATGATACCATAGCTGAATTCACATCCCGTGAGGTTTCCTTGTTGAAATGCTGCGAGCGAAATTTCGAGGTGCAAATTTTCCGGTCTGGTCGACTTTGCCGGATGTCCAATACAGCTGTCAAAAACCGACTGTCTCTCTCTGGCTGTCACAATCGGGTCAAACCGTGCCATAGATCAAAAACTACAGCCAATAGACGCTCAGTTCACCAAACTTTTGGGACGAGGGTTTCTACTTTGAAAACTAGCCGACTCCTCAACGATGAAGTGCGTTCATGTATGCATTGTATGCGGATACAAGCATCATCGGAGCATAATTTCGTCTTCAGTCCACCGAAACAATCGAAGTAGCCCGCGCGCGCATTTTACAGATTTAGTACAGTACTGATCAAAAACCCCGCATGATGCTTTTGTAGCTCCTTCCAATTAGCAACAGGTCAACAACCTCCCACAAACCATGAGGCACCTATTTGACGCGTTCCACAGACTCTTAGACAGCGTCTCAGTTCCACCCGTTAATCCAATTCCAATCCACGGTTCCTAACACCCTCACCTGTGTCTGTTTGCGCAGTTGCGCTCGAGGCGGGAAGGGAACAATTTAGGAAATGTGTGCACGTAGCGTTTTTTTTTTTTTTTTTGGGGGGTAGATTGTCAACGTAACGCGCAACTGGTGGACGAGTTGGCGCCGAAGAACTTGTCCAGGGCTATTCACGATATTTGGTAGTACAGGGCTCTACCCAGAGGACAATTTTATTCGCAACGGCTTCTTCGAGGAACTAGTTGTCAGTCGAGTTTACTGCATACACCGCGAGCACTACGGCTCGTATCTGCTAGGGATGATCGAAAGTCCTCCGTTGTATTTAATGGAAGGCAAGAACCTGTCGTTCTTTCAGATTTACACATTTACGGCCCAACACAAATCGCTGTTGGCCGAATCGACAAACAACTAAGTAACAGCCGGACCTAAAGATAAGAAACTGCGACTACACATGGGCATGTTTATGTGGGTGTGGCCTTCTTGGAGCACTGAGTTACGGAATGCGAGACCAAAACAAAAATGAGAGGGCATAAACTCAGAACTGGTTAGATCATGCTAACTAGAAGCGTGAAGACACCAAAGCTGCACTGGTAATAGAAGAAGACTTTGCACCCGTAAAAACCCACCTCAAATCAGTTCCAAATATACGCCCATCGAATTACCGCTACAGAGGTTCCAACGTTTTCTCATCTGTCTGAATTGGCAAGACCATTGCCGGCAGCAGCCGATCTTCATTTGCAAAGAGCAAAAACTCCACAGTCCGTCCACACGACACGCTACGAACTCTGGACCAGAGCGAGTGGCAGCTGAGCTTCTTGCGGACATAGGATACTCAAGGGGACCGTCGCTCTTAGGGTTAATGTCCGGCTATGTGTAGCCTGCGAATTCGTAAACGGAGCGATGCACTTGCTTTACGTACCTGACATAGACAAAGTAAATTAGTACAAGGATTTTCCGTGTGGCCTACCGAAAAGCTCTATCCAATCGTCGGCTGGGCGCATCAAGAACTCCGTCAGTGGCCTAGGTACCATGGTGTATCCTTTTGTCAACGACACGGTCCGCTGTGTGCTTCGCAGGTTCAAACAGTGCATGATCAGGCGTTTGAGCTATAGATGTCAGTGTACTTCATTCTGTGCACGGAAATATGTATTTTGATATCTTGGAGTTGATATACTGCCAAAAGCTTGCTCCATGTGCGGTTTTGAGCGGCCATTGATCGACGCCGCTCAAAACCAGTTCCCGAACGCTGAGTCTATAGAGTATCCATTTCATCTAATGCAAGCCCTTCGCCGACACGTGAATCAAGATCATCTTCTTGACAAGGAGATTCGTGTTGCAATTCAGGCTGGGGCGCTGAATATAGTCACAGTTATCGGCCCTCAGCACGTTCCAGTCAGAGCATTACATGTGTCAAGCCAGAAGTTCGTCGTCGCTGCTGAGCTAAAGCGTAAACTACTCACAGGCGAAATGGGCCGGTTTCTGGGTCTACTTCCGCACGACTTGTCTGAGGCTGCACCACATCGAGGAGTGGAATGACCACGGGCTGAAAAAGATCTTGTCGCTCGGATCATTTAATCAACAGCCAAGTTTCCAGAGTGAGTAATTTAAGTTTGATTTCAAAGATGTAGCCTTTAACCTTTGTAACCCGGGACTCTGTATCCTACAAATTAGGCGGTATGTATCGGCCCACTATTGGTTACTACTCGGACAGGAAGTTCAATGAGAGATGGCCACCTGTCGCGCGGCACATATTCATTTCTATAGGTTGCATGTTAGTCATATCAATGGATAAAATATACATTTCCACCGAGTTGTCAATTACTTCCTCTGCATATTCACGTGACCTAAGCCCTGCGACACGGTAGGACAGAATAACATATTCCGGAAGGTTCTCTATAGGCTCTTTCTCCGTATATAGAACTTGGTATGGGAGCGTTATCATGGAAAATCAGCGAGCAGAGATAGAAATCTGTTTTTTCTCGGAGAATAGAAAACCCAAGTATAAATAGCATGGACGTTTGTAAATCCAAAGCAAAGCTGTACCCCCTCCCCCTCTTTCGAGCCTCTCACTTCTCTGCATCAAGGCCGATGAACTTCCCCGGGGAGAAAACGTTATGCAGCTATGGTATTACCTTCTTTTCAGCAGATGGAAGGCTCGCAAGCCCAGAGGACTCAGCTGCCATCACAGCTACGTGAAGTTGGGGTGAAGGGCCGCCTGGAAGAGTCTGCCGGTGTACTCAGCGGTGTTTACTGTTATCGAGTCGAGATAAGCGCTCACTGCGATTACTATTGTCCATTCTGAAGCTCATCGCAATACACAAAACAACTACCATAGCTTACATACTTGCAGTCGAACGGCACCTCATAGCCTCTGTAGCGAAAATGGCATTACCGCAAACTGTACTAACCGCCTAAAGAGAGACCTCGACTTCAAGAACCATTCGAGTGTTGAAAACCTCGTATATGCATGGGTGGTTCGCGGCAATAGTTGGGCAAACCACACCTTCAGCATCAACAGCAAGGCAGGTACTTTTTTCAGCAGGATGGTAATTCATCTCCACGTCTTTGAGGATTCCCCACAGAACCGAATTGGAAGTGGGTTCTCGTCGAGCATCTACATCAAGATGGCGCTGAGAGCCGACTCGTTAGCGAATAGTATGACGTGCACACCCTTCATCCTATCAAAGTGGCGTATGAGTAAAGCCTGCGTAATCTTCTCTTGAAGCTTCGCGAATGAACGTTTCGCCGTTGATAGGTCACCCCGACTTCAAAATCACTGTCCTTCAGCTGGTAGAGAGCTCCACCGTACCAGCAAAGGCTTTACCAGCCACCCTTCGGCTGGACATACCACCACAGGGCATTATCGATCGTTCGCTGGTAGATCGTGGACGCATCCTTGAGCCCAAGCGGCACCTGCAGGAGTCGAAGTGCCCCAGAGCACATAAGAAGGATAAATTTTGGTGAGCTCGTAGGGTCATCGTAATCGCACAAAATCCACTCGCAGCATCGAGGGTACGGAACAACTGGTAGCACTCCAAATCCATAAGCAGATCATGTACAATACGTGCTTTCGTAGAACAGTTGATGGTGATGTATGGAGAAAATCATTGTAGACTTATGCAATCCTGCATAAAACATAGACGTCGACCGAGACGAGGAGCTGCAGTCTTTTGAGGTCTGCAACATGGACGACATGCTGGATCTAGTGGGTGCGGTGCATCTGGCAAGCGAACGTTGCTTGGGGCACTTGCTAATTCGTCGTTGCCAGCTATCAGCAGTGGTTGTCTGCTTCATAGAGGGCGTCGCCGCCTGGGTCATCGTTCAGACAATTTTGAGTGTAGTCGGGCAGCTGAGCAGTGTGATGCTTGAATTCGTCAGCAAGTGGGCGGAGATATGGGCAGCAAAAATATGCTAGATAAATCGCCTGGCAAGCGTCGTTGGGAAACGTATGAAGCTCTATTTAGTACGCCCATCATCGTCGTACGAGCTCGTGGAGAGAACGAAGTTAGCTTCGGGCGTCAACTCTTCAAGAGGTTGGAGGCTTACGACCAGTTGTATGTTGTGTTCCAGCCCGACATCTTGGAGCTACCGTAAAGTACTGCGTCGGGTCGAAAAAGAGTGTTGGGGGCCTTTCAGCCGCGCGTGCTGTGTTTGCCGAGGATTCTGGGTGGTGGTGTCACTACTGGCCTACACGGCGCTCTTCCTGATACCGTTTTGGTACGATATGTGGGTGAACACGTAGATGCTCATGCATTTTGCTAGATTTTGCTAACGCTTTCACATCGCCTATGCTTCTCACGTTTGTTTTTGCGTCGTGGACGGCAGGCAGCCCGGAATTCGATGCCCAGTGCCTAACCTCGACGCTCCATTCAATGCCCCACGCCATGACCTCGACTCCCTAGGCACTGCACCGCGACGATTTATTCCGGAGACGATGGAGTTACTCAACGCGACCTGCCAAGATGTTCTCATGCAAAAGAAGGCTGGCAACTTGCGTGGGCTGACCACTGTGAAGTGTAAACCCTTCTTGGCACAGACCACGGTGTGTGATGCCAAGCCAGAAAAATGTAGCGACCGGCAAGCCGATTGTGCTTTTCCGTCCCGGTGCCGTACATCGCTTCCACTAAGTCGCGGCTGTTGCGATTTACGCAGACATTCCCAAAGGAAGCGTTCAGTTTGAATGCAGATTGTCGAGGTCTATGCTCCCGTTAAGAAGCGCAACGCAAGTTGGTGTGCCAATGCCGAACAAGAGCGCCAGGACCAAGAAGCACAATACTATGCCTCATTCAGCCCCTTCGAAGAGAGTGACGGCGATGATCAAGCTGTCGTGATGAAGAACGAGGCTTAGACGGAGGTGTAGCTGGTGGTTTCGATGAAGATGCCAGCAACATCTAAACAGGACCTGGCGTCGTGCAATGAAAATGGCGATGCATATTGCAAACCCTCAACGTCGATGGGGAAAAAATGGTGTCCGGAGGGTGGACACGGTCAGCTGGTCATCGACCGGTAGAAAATCATCGTTTACTTGGCGGGTTTGACCTAAGAGCTCTAGCTCGTCTTCGTCTGTAATGGAGATGGTGGGGTATCATTCTCAGCAATAATTTCTTCAAGCTGTTGCAGATTCTGCTACGAAATCTGAATGTCCATATACAGCGGTCGCAATCAGCCAGCATAGAGCGGCTTGGACAACATCCGGATGATCTCTAAAGTACTTGATTGATTTGTAAGGTCATGCTGCCAGGAAAACAGCACCACTCTGTTTCAATGGCCGCAAAGTTCACAGACGACTTCACCCCGTTCGTTCCAGTAGTTAATTGGATTCCTGTGCGTTAATTGTTAACCAACCTGATAGAGATTGATATTCAAATAACCTCGCTTCTATTCGATTTAACACCGCCAATTCTCTTTGTATTTGCACGAATCCGAAATCCACTGACGCTGCAGAAGTTTCGAGTTTGCTTAAAGGACGGACGTGCCAAAGGTTCATCGATCATGGCACATATAAGCTATTACGTCAAACCATGCTTAGCGCAAGACTCGGTAGTAGAAGACATTCAGGCATTTACGAAGCCACAACGAACTGACTAAGCATGTTGTTCGACTCGCTCTTGCTGGTGCATGTACTTAAACCGCCCCTGTCATTTTTCTGGCTTGAGGAATTTGCTGATTTGCAGTATTCCGCTTTCTGCACAGTGTCTGCATCATCCTCTCCCGGGCTGTTTGCTTCATCGTCACCGACAGAAGCCCACTGTGGTTGACGTAGATTACCAGCTTCCGTGGACGTTCCTCATTTATTTTCAGCTTTCGCCTAGCGTCCTTGATGCGACATTCTAGCTGCATCGCTTGCCCCATGTGCCCGCGTGCAAGCGAGCCCGAACGCAAATGACACGTTAACTTCAATCGCGCAAGCTACCTTGGGCCACTTCTACGGATTTTGAGCAGATCTTGGAGCAGCCTGTCGGAGGTACAGAACCACTCCTCGATAAATCAGTCTGCTTATTTGTCACGGGGTGGTAGGAAAAACACGTAGACTCCGTAATAGCATCACCTACAATCCGCAGTACAACAAAATCCGAAGATATGAATGCATATTAATTTTTAACGGCTGCCGATCTGCTTGGGAAGCGTTGTTAAATACCAGACTCGACACCCACCAGTTAAGGCGCGCCCCTGTAGTTATGTGTGCCGCACAAGCAGCGTTGTTTTTGTCGATTTGACTGTCTTCCGTGGTCGATAGTGATTATATCGCCTTTTACGATGTCTTCAATCACGAAATTGCAGCAGGAGATTTCCCTAGCAACTTTCCACTGCTTGTTAGTACATGTCGGAGTATAGTTATGATTAGCAAAGCGAGATAACCCACCAGCGTACTGTGCATCGACGATTTCGTCACCTGTAACAGCCATCACGTAAAAGCTGGGGCTGTTCAATCGCTAGACAATGTGCAGACTCATCAGCACTCAAATCTCAAATACTTGTACAATGGGGGGTCGCACCGGCAAATCTTCAGTCGAATTTTTCGAGAACCTAACCTAAGTCACTACATTCCTACTCAAAACCTTGGCAGACGAGTCGCTTTTTGCAGTAGGAAAATCGCTACTGCATAACTTTTGAGGGCGGTACTGAAGAAGGGGGGATCGCGTGAGGCTCATGGCGAAGAAGAAGCAGCAACAGCAGCAGGATAAGCCAAAGGCGGACTCTCACGCTGGTGGTCCTAAGTGGTCGACAGCAGAGACCTTGAACCTCATCGAGGCTTGGCGAACGGAGCTGGAGGCGCCCGCAGAGAAAGGAGAGTCGGCAGCCCTTCTAAACACTCGGGTGTTTAACAGGTTCAAGACTATCTGTGGTGGCAGCACACCGAGGAGTGAGAAGGCTGTTATCGACAAGAAGAATCATCTGCCCATTGCGTTCAAATTCATCATTGCTTTCAACAACAACAGAGTTGTTGGATCAACCGGTCAGCCCAGCTGGTTTGAGATAACCCGAGACCAAAAGAAGCAGATCAAGGCTGCCGATAAAACCGACGCCCACAATGCTGACATGGATGTTGCTGTGTTCAGTGCCTTGAAGGCCAGTCTCGGTGGCGATGATTCTGTGGAGCCCTCAGCGCTGGTATCTTCGACACCAACTTTCGAGCGGGAAGATTCCGAGGCGTCGTAACAAACTTTCTTCATCGACATCACAGAGCACAGCACGCTCAGCAGTCAAACGAGCGATCATCGTCGCTGTGCAGAGAACGGGAGTGTCGTTGACGATATCCCATCTTCGCCTGAGCCTGACGATGAGCTAGGAGCGGTGGACGCTTCCGAAAACATGTCCAACAATGCCCAGGCTACAGTTCTACCAGCAACCATGATTTCAGGGCGCAAAAGAGAAAGCAGATATCGGATCCCACCAACGACCAGCGATTTTTAATGAATCTGCTGCAGAAACAAACTAATGTAATGGCTGAAAAGCTCGACGAACTTCGGGAAGACCGCCGAGCAACGCAGCGCCAGCGAGTTAAGGAGAGACAGGAACACCGCGACCACCATGACCGGGAGCAAGAGCGCGATCGGGAACTGCCGCGGGAGTTGTTCGGCAAGCGCGACTAACTCGTACTCTGTTCTTGCTAAATTCCAACAGAATATCGCGGGATTTTGTAGCTGAGCCCTCCGGTACACGTCGCCGTGTTTGTGGTGGATTGGTTGCTCTCTCGCGACGGACTTCAGCGTCATCGTAGTATAGATCACTTTCCTGAATCAAGAAGTTGTGCAGTGAACAGAGCGCGTAAACTAGCGTTGGAATAAACTCAAAGTCAGTCACAGCAATTGGGTTAGCGCGAAGAAGAATGCGAAATCGTCCTTTGAGAATGCCAAACGCCTGCTCCACCTTGTATCTGATCCGAGATAATGCTCTGTTCAAGCGCTTTATGTTTGCATCCTGGACCACTTGGCTCATTTCGTATGTGGTCACAAAGTTCTGCCGATTTGAATACGCGCAATCTCCTAGTAAGAACATCGGGAGCTGCGCAGTTGTAGTTTGCGATGTTGCAATTGTCCTGGTGCCCATACGTCCAAGCCATGACTCGAAATTCCGGCCTAAGAAACTGTTGGTAAAAATTCTGTTGTCACCAACAGAGCCTGGCCAGCCGATAACCACGTCACGGAATTCGCGCCGGTCGTCTACTGCAGCATGCAGTACAGTGCTGTAGAATCCCTTGCGATTATAATACTTGTTTCCGCGCTTCTGTGGCTGAAGGATTGGAATATGCGAGCCGTCCACACTTAATGTTGCTCGTGGAATTCCCGAGCGCTGCTCGTTCCTCATCACGATGTCTACAAGCTCCGCTTCGGTGGGTAGCTGTATCAGACCAAGTCCACAGATACGTTCAGCAACCCGACAAAGTGTTTCGCTGCAGGTGGAGAGACCGAGGCCGAACTTTTCGTGAAGCACCTTCAGCGTCACGCCATGAGCGCTGTAATAGAGAAACACGAGCAGGACAACCCGAGCAGGGATCGCTTCTCGGAAATTTGTATTTTCTCTCTCGATGCGAAGTTCCGCCATGCGAAACAGCTTCTCAAACGCACATATTTGCATACGGAAGTTTTCGAAGAAGCGCTCGGCGTCAAACACTGCCTCTGATGCCACCAACTGACGAATCCATTCTCCACTCCGTGGTTTGACCCACCATGTTATATCGCTGTCTAAATTACAGCTGCCAACAATGCTGGCAACACAATCAGCTCCCCAGCTAATCAACTGCTCCATTTCTTCGTCAGTGTCTTCCTCGCTATCGTCGCTGCTGCTTCCAGAATCAAATGCGCATGAGAGAAACCTGCGCAGGCCAACTAATCTGCCCCCGCCACTCCTTCCATCTTGTCGCTGCTTTTTGTGGAATAGACGAAAGTCGCGACTACTAAAGATGTTTACCAGTGCGAACGCAACTAAAATTTTGACAGGGGTCTTGAGATGAAACTCAATAAACTCCTACTTGAGATTTGCCGGTGCGTACCTAGCGGAGACGGTCGCGGTATTGGGTTTAGGACATGACTTCACCAACATACTGCGCGACAAAGTTTCCTTTCCAGATAGCTTGGTCGGCGAACAGAGAGATGCCGTTCCCTTCAACATTTTTCAGCTCCAGTAGAGCCTGGGACCCGTTTTATAT
Source organism: Phytophthora quininea (assembly GCA_011947345.1). Lineage (NCBI taxonomy): Eukaryota > Oomycota > Peronosporomycetes > Peronosporales > Peronosporaceae > Phytophthora > Phytophthora quininea. The sequence continues at coordinate 25,103 of JAAVTG010000114.1, forward strand.
GCGTTGGTTTGTGCAGTGGTGTTCTGTTGAGCAATGGCCTCGAACACACCTCTGACACGAGGCACTTGATTTTTTCCGGATGGAGATTTTCTATTGGCTAAAGTATGGTGGCTTCTGATTTGGGTTCAGAAATAGAGCCAGAGCGGCCAGCTGTTTATGTGGTATAAACTATGGAAGGACTGTTGCGATGGTCAGGATCTGGACCTTGGATTCCTGAACTAGGGAGGGGCCCCAGATCTGGAAGTGTGAATCCTGAGCCAGCTACCGGGTACTCGGAGCACTCAGTCCGGACCAGCCCTCGTCCTGAAGCGGGTTTTTCTACGTGAAAGGAGAACGCCTATTACGAACGTATCGGATAGTGCGTCCCACCTGCCTTGGTCAAAAACCAAGACCTACCAACAAGTTCAGCATTTCCTGGAAGTTAAACAGAAATGGCTCCCTAATCCCGGATTCCATCCAGGAATTCCAGGTCCTGAGTTCAGGATCCTGGATTCAAGTTACACACCGTCAAACCAAGATACAAATCTTGATCCTGGTAGCGGAACATACTTTATTCCACGTCTTCAAGATATTTGCCCAAGAGTGATTGCCAATGACTAGAGATCCTGGATCCGAGATGTCAAGACTCCTGATCCTAGGTCGTGGTTGAGACTTCCTGATCCTGGATTCTTGATCCTAGATGAAGTTCTACACTCTAACTCTCTCGATGCCCCAAATTCTCCGGCATTTAAGTCATCAAGGATAGCAAACCCTGATCCAGGATCCAGGTCCTCGAAATTGAAGGGTCGCCTACGATCTTCCCATATATTTCCCGAAAGGTCAAGTTGATCAATTAAAGGTGGCTGTTCAGACCTGCAACCACGACCACCATACTGAAATCAGGACAATACAAGTTGACGTGGACCACATATAAATCAGTCGAATCTGTAAGCATGCAGAGTACGCTAGCTTTAAACTTTAACAGAGTTCGTTTTTCCCTGTAACACACAAGTCGCCACGTCTTCGTGCCACCAATTCGCGCAAGGGGATCAAGGTGCACTATAGCTGTGGAGCAAGGATCACATTCGGCCGCGCCTGCGAGACGTCTGTGGGACTCAACCGTTCCGAGTCGAGTTAGGTAGGGGACCAGGACGCTGTTCGATCTGGGTTAAGACCCTCCCTATTTTGCATACTAGTTGGGGGTCTTGCGCCTTCCCATTTCATATTCCTTTGGAGCCTGGACCAGCGGCCGGCAACCAAGGACGTGACCGAAGACCGTTTATGTGGAGCGAGGGTATAAGCTTTGAATCTGACAAGTGACTTTTCTCTCTCAGAGAGTGGTGCGCATTGCATTGTGGGTGTCTTGGATCGGCCAGTTATCCAGGACCTGAAACCCCGATCAACACTGGTGAATTAGCCCAAGGCCTCGGCTAACAAAAAGAACAAGGACCTGCATATCGTGTCGTGTGAACTCTGGTTGTGGTTTTATTGCTGGTGTACGAGCGTGTAGAGATTGCGTGAGCTTCTTATTCTGAAATCGAGAATCTTGATCCTGGACCCAAGATCTTGGCCCTGAATTCTGAAAGTCTGGTCTTGGGAGAAGAAGCTTGGTCATTACTTCTACCCCAGGTCGCGTGGACAGCGCCTCGAGGTAAATCTTACCAAGAGGGGTTGCACGGGGTACATGCCACCCCGGATTGGGAATCCCGGACCTAAATCTTAGAACTGGGGTTTCAGATCTGGGCGTATCTAAAGAGGGCCGCTATACATTTGGGCGAAAAAGGTTCACCACCTCGTCTCACCTCACTGGGCTCTTTATTGCAAGTTAGAGTTTGCTCTAACAAAACGTCAAGCACAGATTCTTACCGCTCAATTTTTGCAGTCCCCACCACACCGAAAACGCGCATCTCCTCTTGCGAAATATTGACAGTATGGGATCTCATCCTAAAACACCGTTAGAGTATCTCCAGCGGCAAGTCTTAAAGGTGGTTTTATCTTAAAAGTAGCGTCTTAAGACTTGGGCTCAAGTCTTAAGCCCACAGCTGCAAGTCGCAACACAGGTTTTAACTTCACTAGGGCCTATGACTCCCTCGCCAAGTCTCAATTTAAAACTTGGGTTTTAAAGGCTGGTGTGGTGCACACACTTCAACGTGAGCGCGCGATTTGAACACTTCGACAAGTAAGCGCAAAAACTCGAAAATATCTACTGCTGGTATGGGGAAGGGAGCCGAGTGGAGCGAAGCCGAGACCATTCATCTGTGCCAGTCTTGGCTGGAGACATCTCAAGACTCCATTCGCGGCGCCAGTCAAAAGAAAATCACCTTCTACAAGAGGATCTACGAGCATTGGTTGCAGAACAAGCCTACCGACGCGGACCCTCGTTCCGAGAACGCCATCGCTGGGCGATGGAAGAAACTGCAGCCCGACGTTACCAAGTTTGCCGGCCTGTACGCGAAGCTGAAGAGTAGGGAGCGGTCAGGCTGGAACGACGAGATGTACGTAAAACACACGATGGAGATCTACGCTGAACGACACAAGAAGGAGTTCGAGTTTATTGGTGCGTGGGAGACTCTGAAGGACAAGCCCAAATGGACCAGCCAGTTGACGTCGAGCGCTGGGACCAAACGAAACGCTGCAGACCCTCCGGCAGTGACCCGACCAGTTGGCGTAAAAAAGCGAAGGCCAGGTAACCAGTCGCATCCAGCCGCTGCTCGAAGTATTTGCAAACCTCGTCGTCCACAAGGGCAGCAACAATTCTCTCAAAAGACCTTTGCGCATACGAAAGCGTCTTCTAAACTCGCCTATTGAATAGAACAGACACATCGTCAACCCAGCTAGATCCCCATAAGCGTGGCCGAAACTTACCAGCGTGGTAGGTTGGCTTGTCCGCCAAGTGGTCTGCCACCAGCCGCGCCCCCCACTCCTCTCGATCTCGAGCTCTGTCAGCGCGCTTCCCTCAACCGATCCCCCGTGCTTGCGTTTCGTCTTCTTCTTTGCTGGGAGCACGTAGGCGAGCTGGAAGAACTCGTCGTCAGAGTCGCTTCCGTTGGCAGCAGCCAACAGCCCAGGACACATCGGGAGGCCTTCCATGTTCTCTTCGTCTGGATCGTTCACAACTGATTGGTCAAAATCGACGTTTGAGACTTGAGTAAAACTCGTCGCTGGAAGACGATGGTGAAATCTCAAATCTTATATAAATACGACGTCTTAAAGCCTCTTCTCTCCGCCGTTAGGACTTACCGCTGGAGAAGCTCTTAATAGAGCCTTTAAGCTGGAGGTACGAAACGTGTTTTGGAACAAAAAAGTGTTCTGACTTTCGTTTCGTGTATTCGCAAACTAGGCCGTAAGAGCGGTTGTGTTATCGACACGAAATCAGTCAGCATCCCCCTCCCCAAAGTCCACCATGACTGCAGAGAGCGAGAGCAACAGCGCACCTGAGTGCTCGACCACCAACGACAAAGAGACGGAGCCTATTATCCCGCTGGAGCGAACTAAAAAGCCCCCGCCCCGTCAGAGCAGCTGCAGGACGATGCTTCAACGCACTCTCGCTTCAACGCCAAGACCGACACCAAATTGCTCTCTGAAGTGCCATCCAAGTTGCTGATTGGCGCCACGCGGGGGATTTGGGAGGGAGGTCACAAGGCGACTGAACAGCAAGCTCAACGCAAACTTCACCGCCCGGGCATGCCGCGACAGGGCTTCTTTATCGCTGCGCCAGCATGCTGTTAGACAGGAGAAGAACAAAAGCGCTAGCGGGGAAGCGTGGCACATGTTAATAACGATGACGTGTTGGAAGAGCATTCCACGTTAAAGATAGCAGCAGCTGAGACAAAGCGCCAAGCGAGAGAGCGCCAAGAGCCCCGCGACGAACATCTGGAGACAGCAGGAGAGCGGTTGATGCAAGCCCCGAGACAACGTACGGACAGTTGTCATTTTATTTTTTCTGCTAACTTATACAACGCTGTTCAAAATGAAGAGCCTCGAAGAGACACGGTTCGTCTAGTGAGTCGGAGACGCAGGGCATAAAACGCCGCCGCCTCTCAGTGCTGCTTGAGAGCGATCAAGAGGAAACCGTGGCTCGGCAGCAGCTAGAGGAGAAGAGAGTAGACTTGCAGCTGCAAGAGCTACAGCTGCGGCGATTAAAACTGGAGGGGCAGCGCAAGCGGCGCGAATTCATGCAACAACAAACGGAGGAACCAACGAAACGAACGGAAAAGCTTATGAAGTTGCTGGGATCGGCAATATCACAACACGAGAAGTAATTAAGTGCGAGGAGGATGCATTATCCACACACGGAGAAGTACTCCGCGGGCGTCGGAGGCTCTCCACAAAAATACTGACTGTTGTTGACTTCCCCGAAGAATGATGCTGAAGTTCGTTAAAACCACCGCGACCTTGTAAAATTTCGCTACAAGCATTTGGCCAACCGCCAGTTTTCGCTTGAATTCAACTGCTAATCAGAAGTTAGTCACCTGCCCGTACGACCACTCCACCGATGTGCGCACTTTCGACATCGATGCGTTAACTGTAGCTTGAGCGGTAGTAAGACGTGACTTGTGTGGAGACGTAAATACGTCGGTGCGTCCACATGCTTGGTCACCGTAAATTAAGAATCCCTGAAAGCTAGGGTCATCTCGTAGTTGCTCTTTCAAGTGCAATTTACACAGCAGTATTATATAGTGGCAGCAGCCTTCGGATGGTCTATAGAGGCTATCGGGTGTTACGACGTTTTGAAATTTGACTAATATATTCATATTCCGCAATCGCCTTGAAAACATAGCGTTCTAGGCAACCTGCACAATCCAAGTGTCGTGTGAATTGGGACATGCTAGGAATGATGTTAGCACGATTCACGATAGCAGGCGTATCGCCTTTAGTTCAAGGATACTGTCATACTATTCATGCAGCTACTTCTGCCATCGCAGAATCAAGGCGGTGATTGTCAAACTAGGGCCAGATGCAACTACGCTTTGTTCCAGGATGGTACTGTTTCTTGTGAACGCTCCTCTAAAGCGCTATACGATGGAAACGCCCTTCTGTGCAAAGTACCACCTCCTCAGTGTAGCCATGCTTACCATGTTCACGAGAGGTGTGTAGAATGTGTACATCACCTTTCGAGCACCCCATTAGGGTGGTAAGTTTGGCAAAAAGCAGCAAACCAATATACGATTCTCGTGAAGTATTAGTGCTGATAGTATATTGAGTATCCTGCAGGTGAGTTATGATGCCGTAACTAGGGTCCGCAAATAAAGCTTATGTAAAGCTTATGTAAAGCTTAGAATTGATAGGCAGCCTTATAATCAAGCTTATTTAAACGTTCGAATCTTTCGAATGGCAAACTTCAAGCACGCCACTGCCGGCTCACTTCATAAGCAGCCACACCGTCCGTAAGCGACTCCGACCCACCCCGACCCTACGCAATGGCGCCACCGCGGAACCCAATTTGGAGCCACTACATTGAGACGAAGCCCCGCGAGAGATGCGTCAGAGACCACCTTGAAGCCAAGTGCATTGCTTGCGGCAAAGGGATGAAGAATGCCATGCCGTCGGAAAACATGCTGCGGCATCTGCTGAAGTGCCCGAGAATAGGTCCCGAAACTCAGGAGTACTGGAAACGATTTGATGCTGAGCGCCGCCGCACTAAGGCTGCAAAAACCTTGTCTTCCTACACGACACGGAGCCCAGAATCGGTAAGCAAACGTCTTTTTGCCAGTCCTGACTCCAATCGTAAGACCCCAAAAAGACGCGGCGGTCATCTCCGTTTGTTCGCACTCCAAGAAAGCGTATCACACGAAGCAACGAGGAGAACTTCATGCGTGTGGCCATAGCCTTCTACTCAACAGGTATCCCGTTTCGCGTGGTGGAGGATCCTTTCTTTCGGGCTCTGTTTGACTACGAGCTTCCGTCGCGCAGGCAGCTATCAGGTCGTCTACTTGATCGTGTTCATGAGCGCGAGAAACTGCTAGCAATTGAGGAGTTAAGAGGTCAGAAAAACCTTGCTGTTATTACAGACGGCTGGTCCAACTTCAATGGCGACAGCATCATTAATTTCGTCTTCACCAATTCGCGTATTACTCCTGTATTTTGGAAGTCGATCACTACAGCCGCGGAAGAGCACACAGGGAAGTATATTGCTGATTCAATTCTTACTGCTATCAATGAACTTGAAAACGCCGTTGGCTCTGGAGTAGTCACTTCAGTTGTTACAGATAATGCGGCCAACATGCAAAAGGCATGGGAATATGTTACGGAGGCGCGTCCTGGTATTGTCTGCTCGGGTTGTGGTGCACATGGAATGAATCTCTTAATGAAAGACATGCTTACTACTGATTATTTTGGAGATACTCTCAGCGACGCGAAAACGCTGACTAGGTTCTGCAAAGCTCGTGTGGGGTTTTGGTCTGTATTTCGTGAGCGGCAGTCCCAGATGCGGAGCACAGGAAATAAGCTACGTCGTCTGTCGATGCCTGTACCAACACGGTGGTATACGCACGAGAAGTGCATCTCAAATGTAGTTACTAACAAGGCAATATTGGCGGGAATATTTTCAGATGACGAGTTCTTAAAGCGCTACAAGGGGAATGAACTGAATGAGGCCCATCGTATTTTCAAAGACGACGACTTTTGGCTTAATGCGGCAGCAGTACTAAAAATGATGGCCCCGATCAACTCGTCCCTCGCAGAGTTTGAGCGCGACGACAGCAGCTCCTCCATGATCCATCACCGCTTTCAATCGTTTAAGTCTGACCCTGCGTTCACGAAACCATTAAAGGGATGCCCTGCGTCAGTTCAAGAAAACGTTTTGAAGATCATTGCAGCTCGGCAAGAAAAGGTTTGTACTTCAACACTGAAGATTGCAAACTTGTTGGACCCACATCTACCGCGCTACGGCGAGAGCTCAATTGAGCTGATCAACGAAGCTGCTACGCTGGCGGTGCGATTGAAACTTGTGCCTTCCGAGAAAAAAATGCTTTTCACGTCCAACTCCAAAACTTTGCTACTGATATCGATAATTTCACACCATACAACTGGTGGTGCCTCGCCGGAGACAAAAGGTATGAACTAGTCCGAGAGTTCGCCAAGCTGATGCTATCTATTCCCACGTCCTCAGCCTCAAGCGAACACAATTGGAGTATCCACAGTTTTATACATTCCAAGACGCGAAACAGACTTTCTCCGGAGCGCGTGAACAAGTTAGTGTTCGTTTATTGCAACAAAAGGGACCTGACTCAGTGAATCATTTGATGTACGAAGTACATCATGATGCGTGCGATGATCACGACTCGAGCGACTCCAGTGAGGATGAAAGATCAGAGAGAGAAAGTTGTCGAACGGATTGGGATAACTCGGCGTCGAGCTTATTGGATCAGGGGATGATTGTTTCTCTTTCTACAACCCCGGTTACTCGAGAACCTCTGCCAACATTGACGAGAACACCTCAGCGCAGAAACACACCGGGTAGCGCGAGAACACCCCAACACAGAAACACACCGGGTAGCGTTAGGTGGTAAAACGTGTTGTCAAAAAAAAAATGATCTGTCGGTCTTGATTTTCTCAAACGTCAACACTGTGATTAGCGTCGCGCCTTCATTAATTTAGTCCCTCATCCTCGCGGTCTTTGGGACTCTCCTAAGCCCTCGGGCTTTAATGGATATGACCTCCGTCACTTCCATCACCCCATGTGGTGAAGGCCAGTATTTTCCCCAGCCTCCTAGGCTGTCAGCACGTCCGAGGTCTCCTTCTCGCTCCGTGATCGGCGTGTTGTGCTTTGTTGACTTGGGCTTCTTGTCCTCCATCACTCCAGCCTCCTCCACGGTCTCCTCCACGATCTCGGTCGTGACTTCCGTCACTTCCGTTGTGGTCTTCTCCGTGGTGGTGATGACCGACACTTCCTTGGTCGTCTCGCGGCCGTGCCTGCGGTCGGCTTGCGCGTCGTCTTGCGGTGCTTCTTCGACTGGGGCTTCTTGCCCTCCGTCACCTCAGCCTCCTCCACAGTCTCCTCCATCTCCTCCACGGTCTCGGTCGTCTCGAACGTCACCTCCGTCGTGGTCGGCACGTCCTCGGTCGTCTCGGTCGTCTCGGTCACTTCCGTCACCTCCGTCACCTCGCTCGTCTCTTCGGGCTTCGACTCGGTCGTCTCCTCCGCCGTGGTGGTCGGCACGTCTTCGGTCGTCTCGAACGTCTCGGTGATCTCGGCCACTTCCGTGTTCTCCTCCATCTCTGTGGTCTCCTCGGTCGTGTCCTTGGTCGGCTTATGCATTGGCTTGCGATGCTTCTTCGACTTAGGCTTCTTGCCCTCCGTCACGTTAGCTTCCTCCACCATCACCTCCGTCTCCTCTACGGTCTCGGTCGTCTCGAACGTCGCCTCTTCAGTGGATGACACGTTTTCAGCCTTCCCGTTTATCTCCGTCACTTTTGTGACCTCCTCCTTCGTCTCGTGCTGGATCGCCTCCGTGATCTCCTCTGTGATGCTGGCCGACACTCTCTTAGACATCCCAACCGTGTCAGGGGCATTCTCCTCTCCTCTGTGGTCTCAACCATGGTATCGAACAACCTTCGAAGTGTGCGCTTGCCCAGGATTGGCAGTGAACGCTGATTGGCTGGTGATTGTAAAGCGATCATAACGTTTACCAAGCGATTGTCAATACAAAGCTTTATATAAGCGATTGCAACGCTTACATTCAAATGCCAACCCTAGCCGTAACAACCCTATTGATGAAGACAAAACTGAACATATAGTGCAGAATTACTTTCCGACGCTGGTTCCAGATGGGGATGGCATTTCTCCCCTTGAAAGCCAATGAGGACAGAACCACGAGTACAATCTAACTATTATACACCATTCCAACGATTGTTGGTAGCTGGTTGCTGGAGCGGTGCACAAGAAACACTTAGAAATGAGGCGGTTTACTAATCCGTCCGAGCCGCGATCTTTCATTCCAACGATCTTGTTTGGAAAAATTGCCTCGGAAGGCCTCGTATGGTGTAGGAATTACTCTATTCGGCAACGTAGTAGCCCCTGCCCACAACAACACGTCTCGCCCTCTTGCGAAGGTTCGACGAGAGTTGAGGCTTCGCCTGAAGGATGCCCAACTCGACTCACCCAGAGCCAGTCAAACGCACCCTCCTGCGATGTTTCGGCCAACCAAACAGCGCCACTAGCCCCGAGCTTTGGCTAGAACGCTAAACACACAATAAACTCACTCAAATTCCGGGGTTCCTCTAAAGAGAGGAAGTCACGCCTGGGGAAAGCGCTTCCGGAGCCGCAGCAGCAGAGCCACGACTGATAGGGGTTGAGTGGAGGCGAATACACTCTCCTCGATAATATAGCGGCTTAGCACCCAATACTGCGAAAGTTCTACTTGCGTCAGCTTCCAACGGGCTCAAACCTTCGAACCGCAGCGTAGTGAACATTCGCTATACCACACTCGTATCCGACAATGTTGTGAACTGCAGAAATTTCCCCGAAGAGGCACGTCATCGTATCCTTTATCGATTTAGCGCGACCAAATTTGATAAGAGTTGCAGTAAAATCCTTAGATTTTGTAACATAATATTCCAAGTCGTCCACGGCCTCCACTTCCTAGGCAACTTCTCAAGTCTCGTTGCTCTCGAACGGCGCGTCGACCAGCGGCCCTGATGACTGCTGGAACGGTAAGTGTGGTTAGCTGGTGTAAGGTGTCAAGAAGAAGGCGGGGGGTGAGGACGATCTGCCTTTGGATTAAGACGTCGTGTTTCCTGGGACCCAAGCTACGCTATGGGGGACGATCGCGGCGAGGTCAGCGACGCCAACGTCGGCGTCAACAGCTTGTGGGTCTGTCTGGCGACAGATATCCCCCGCATCATCACGGTCTGTGGCAGGGCCTTCAGTTGATGGCCACAATGCTGCTAAGCAGAAGGCCGCAGTAGCCGGGGCTGGGAAGACCAAGGATCTGGCAGAAGAAAGTTTTTGTGCTGCTGCGGTGATTGAAGTTTAATTTTGGCTAGTGACAAAGTAGAGCCTAGCAACAACAAAAGGCAAAAACAGTTACTTTAGTGGTGTTCGAGTAGTTGACGAGCGTGTCGACAGAATGAAGAAGCGTAGAGTGAGGGTATTCGATCAAAACGATGTCCTGAACATGCTTTCTGGGTAGAATAATTTACAGGAGCCAACAAAGTCACCTCGGGATGTGTACCATGTCTGGATGACGTGAGTGAGTCATTTCATCTTGAAGTGTGTGAAGAGGTAGTGCACAGGTTGTCATCCGTAGCGACGACACCTTCAAAGTATATGCATTTACGTACATGTTTGGAAGGCACGCACCAGGCTCTCTGCTTTGGTAAAGCGTACTATCTCTACAAGACACCAACAGGTCCACTCGAACTCGAGCTGTGTGATGATTGCGCGCGTAGATTCGTTTTAACAACTTCTCGCTGTGCGAAAGAACTAAGTACCTTTTGGTTGCAGGTTATAGAGAAACTAGAGTACGCACCGTTCCAACAACCAGCAGTGACCATCTCTTATGAAAGGTCTCTATTGAGGGAGTCAAGATTGAGAAATGGTACAAACATATCACCATTCGAGCGCCGTCGAAATGACTCGACAGCGGGAAAAAATCGCTCAGAATAGAGCGAATGGTCATTTTGCAGTTGACCATCACTTTGCGACTTCAACACAGACAACAAACTTATAATTGACTACTAAATATATTATCACATCAGCCTCTCTATCCTTCTAGCGTAATATTTTTAAAGACCTTGGCGTCCCTGGTCTTGACCGAGTCAAGCCTTGTGGCGATTCCAGCAACGCTTCACAGTGCCTGTGGCGGCAGTTACGCTTGCGGTTAGTTGTACGAGCCGGTAGACATCATGAGGAGGTGCGCCAACAAGCTGGGGCAGGCGCGGGAGGGGCGCCATCTACAACTGTTGCTCGTCGACCTATGCTCTGCGTTCGAAAACCCAGGACTGAACGTGAAACGTCTCGTCGGACATTCGAAATAACCAGACATTTATAATGGTTTAGCCCTAGAAGTAAACCGTGTTGCATAAAAAATGATCAAAGACTGGTCAGGTGTAGTTTCAGTGGATTTACAGCGCTCATTTGGTTTTTAGGAAAGAGCCGAACCGCGCGTTTCTTTGATGCAGTAAAGAAAAATATATTCCCCGCGCGTGTGGCGCACACAAATATCGACTCTGCTTTTTTTCAAAGTTTTGGGCCAATCGAGTGGCATTCAAGACCCCCTCCCCTTCAGCACGCAAGCGGAAAGGCTGTGCGAACGCCATGAAAGTTTGTGCTGTCGACGCCGGCATTCATGTAACTCGGTTGACTCTAACAGATGTGCTGCTGTAATGCAGCTCCTCCCCACGCCAAGCACGTGCCGCCACGACTGCTTGCGGGCCGGCCGCAACAAAATCGAATGTCCAAGGCACTGAGGATGTGGAACGTGAGCGAGCGATGGAAGAGCGCCATGCGCAGCTTCGATTCACGTGTCAAGGCGATACAAGCACAGTGGTTGGGAGCGGTTGCGCCACCTCTTGATCGGAAGGCCCTTCAGGCGCATCGTACTAAGCACCTCACTCGCGCAAACGGTCAAACTGCGTAAGTGAACGTTAGAGCTTGGAGCGATGGTGCCGCTCTTCAACTGACTTTGCGAGGTCATACGAAGTTGACACGAACGTTGCAGAGGAGTTTGCGGGTCGCTGGCGTCGCGACCACCAGTACCGAAGAAACCGCCCCGAAGCAAGACGTCGGCAGGAAAGATGAGAATGGAGCAGAAGGCGGCTGCGACGACAAATCCAGCGACTCAAAGGAAGCCGCCGACAAAAGGGAGAACGCGAAGACGAGAAAAGTGATGGCACTGCCGAGAACGAAAGTAGAGGAGAGCTCCAGCGGGACTGATGGTAGCGCCGAAGAAGAATCCAGAGTCAGTGAGGAATCCAGCAACGAGGAGAAATGTGACGAGGAAGAGGAAGTTGGCGAAGAAGAGTCGGGCAGTGAGGAAGAAGTAATAGGAGCCACACCAAATGAACACCGAAAGTTGACCGGAAAAAGAGTACAAACGTGATGCAGTGGAATGCGAGTCCAGTGATGATGAAAGTGGTTAATTCATGGAGAGATTTCCGGGTCGTTGGGTGTCGTGGGAGGCTTTCGAGCAAACGGTAGTGCAGGATGGCGCGGAGATGGATCTGATACCCGTGGAAATGATGCCCTATTGCAAGACGCTGAAGTGTACGCCTTTTGCATGACAGGGAAATCAGTCGTGAGACCAATACAGCAAACAGTAAACGCATCCGCAAGTAGGGAACGACACTGGAGAGACAATCATCCCACGCGGCGTTTGCGAGCTTGAGCTCCAGAATCACCAGGCACCACACTCTGCAGAAAACACTGTCTGTCTGCGTGAACCAATCGATCTCTTCGTAACCCAGCTCATCTCGCATTTGCAGCATACGCTTAATGGTGTAGCGCACACTCTTCTTCACTTCACTGTAGTTTGCTGATAGTCGATACGGGTCAAACAGGTAGCAAACTTGGAACTCCTTGTCCACCAAAAACGCGCGCCAATGATGACCGGTGTTCACAACACCAACGAGACGCTTGTTGGCAGCAGCACCAGCTCCGACACCACCAATAACACGCCGTTTCTGCTGGAGAGATATCATCTCGTGGAAACTTGGGCTTACCACACCGACGTGTGGATATTATTCCTTGAGGAATATCATTCCAGCTACAATGCGCGTTGTGTTCAGCCAAATATCGCTTCGAAAGCGGAGCAGTTTATTCCCAGCTATCAACTCCCCACCAACGCTCGTGTTTTTCAGGTTCAGACTTTCCACAGACTCCTTGTGGGTTTTCTGTAGACATGTCATAACAATGTTGTGTTAGTTCGGTAGATTTCCGGTGGATATTATGTTGCAGAATATATCATACCTTCGCAACGTTGCACGTGTCGCCGAATGGAGTTCGGATGTTGAAGATCTCCTATGCTAACAGCAGAGATCCTCGCGTTCAAAAGCAGTAAAAGACTTGGTGATGAAACACTCCGACAGAAATACTCGGAATCGAGTCGTCAGGATTACTGGAACGCTTTGAACAACAAAAATATTCATTGCTTAAGAAAATTGCTGAAATCGTCTTCGCGATCCCGATATCAGCAGCAGCCAGCGAAAGAGCTTGGAGCATTTTTGATCACATTCATACAAAGCGAAGAAACAGGCTTTCCGTTGAGAAGGTCGAGATGCTTGCATACATCTACATCAACTATGGAACCGTCAGGCGCAATGAAATCGACCTCGCTCGGCATCAGTCTTGTCCAGACAGTGTAGATTAATTGTGTCCGAAGAGGATATATATTTGGCCATTATTCCGTGGCCACTTCCTAAATGCTGTCCTCATTACCAAACAACAGAGTACGAGCTATCATCCTTGCTTTTCTTTGAGTCACATTTACGATGACTTACCCGATATACTTCCCATTTGAGCCAAATATCCCCTCCATCCGACGAGGGCCCACCACGGAGCCGCCAGTCCGCGGCAGTGGCCACTTTGTTGGTAGCCATGTAATTTGCGGTTGTTGAAGCACATCTAGCAGTTCAGGACGCAAATCTAGAAGCTTCAGGCCACAATGGATGCCTCCCAGCATAGCATCGCCTATACTGCGCACACCGCGGATCGTCGTTTGAGTAATCCGAGGGACTGTAAAAACCCGTCCAACGCGCTCCAATTTCGTGCGACACAATCACAGAATGCAATGAGGAGGTCCCGTTCTTTACCATTATTCTCACCAGTGCCCCTTGGCTTCGCATCGTCCAGTGGAGCGGGTGACATGCAGCTAACAAGCTTTGTGCCAACACCCGAGGATTTTAGATGAAAGCGTCCACACAGAAATCTGTCCTAGTAATAGCACGAACTCCTGTAATAATGGCCATTGAAGTGGTTCGATCAGCCGTGGAACGGCTTCACAGCCATCATCGTTTACCTCGGTCTGGCCTCGATCGTCGCCACCAACTCGTCCATGTCGCGCCAATGGTGAAAATCGCTTGGGTGGTTCGCCCTGCCCTAAACATGTCGTGGTTAGCGAGGCAACCCGACCATGAAGTGTAGACCCAGACATTACCGCATCCTACGGTTTTAGCAACCTAAATCTGAGACTCTCGCGCTTTTGCAGCCGCCGGTAGCGTTCCAGCGGTCCATGTTTACTGCTAACTGATTGATCCTCTTCATGAGAACGTGGTTCGCCGAATAGATCATCGCCACGCGCATCGAGATGGCAACGCTGGTCCTAGTTGTACTCTTGGAACGCGTGCGAGATCTGATGCTGCACAAGACGCCGCAGTGTCAAGTCTCCGTCATTAATTTCGCGCCACCCCATGCGAGTCACGCGATGCGGCACTCGCACGCTGTCAGTCGTTGGTCTTAGCAGCTCGTTCTTGGTCTTCGCGCCGTGCTCCAGAAGTCCCCGTTCGGAAACATCCAAAGGTCCTTTTGCACACGGACATCGTTTCAACCACTCAAAACGTTTCAGACCTTTTTGTATTTTAAACGGTATTTTGACGTATTGCTGATTCACTTAGAACAGTTCAGAAGTCGTCTGAAACCATCCCTAATCCTTCGTAACTTAGAAAAGCGAGGTTGGAAACATGATGGAAAGGTAGTTTTGTGTTGCCACTGAATTGATACTGGACAAACACAAAAGCGGCAGCAACACTGAAATCGACTAAGTCCTCAATCCCACAAATATCAGAATCTCGATTGACACTCATGCTGCGGCTTTGTCACTTACTTCAGTTTCCCCATTTCATGCAAAATGACCAAAACCACCTGCTTGGAGCGGCGACATAGCAAACGCAGTTTTTGCAAAATACTGTGAGTTCCCAAACACAAGACTGGTCTTACGTGTATACACCGAATACTGGCACTTACATTATCCGGTATACGTAGCATCGTCCAATTCTAACTCCCCTTTCTGGTCATTTAAAGAAATCGCACAATCAATGCTTTATCAATAGCGAAAACCTCAAATTTGTTCAGTAGAAATTTGTACAGCGTCACTAAATTGAAGGTTTTGTTCACATATTTACTACAGCAAAAGCTGTACCGCAGCCTAAATTGTGGTAAATAGATAGCGCAGCTAAAACTGAAAATGTGATGTAGCAAATCCTCCGTTCTGGCATATGCCATGGCTCGGCTGTCAGCCACTAAGCCAGCGAACTGTGTGTGGTACACAGCTGGCGAATGCACCTTAAGAAGACTCAGCGGGTCAGTCTTATCCGACTCA
Source organism: Phytophthora quininea (assembly GCA_011947345.1). NCBI lineage: Eukaryota > Oomycota > Peronosporomycetes > Peronosporales > Peronosporaceae > Phytophthora > Phytophthora quininea. The sequence goes on from JAAVTG010000114.1 coordinate 40,339, forward strand.
GCGAAGTCTAGTTGAGTCTGGCCAGACTTGGCGAGGGACCGACTTCGACTTGGCGAGCCCAAGAGCTTTGGCCACGAAGGGTCGCAGGGCACGAAGAGCCGTTGTGGCAGAGGTTGTCGTATCCCGACAGCCCAGAATCGTCCACATCGCCAGAATCTACATCCACGACTCACCGGTGTGCACCCGTGTCGACAGGCTGCGAAGTCAAGAAGCTGCACCCAATTGCAGGTGCCAAGGATGTAGGTCTAGTGATTCCACAGCATGCATGTAGCTAGCACTCGCACAGCAGCTTTCGTTAACTTTCATTCTCAATCAGTTTCCAATTTGCTCTCAACTACGCTCACTGGTTCCAGCACAACACGGGAGCTACGGCAGAGGTCGCCGCGTGCGAGGTAGGTGTAGTAACGGACCATTTCATTGCGTATTTGTATAGAAAGGATAGGAAACGGAAACCCCTTAGAGTTTCCTCAGAAGACTACGACATAACTAACAGAGCAGAATTTTCCAAGTCCTAGACAAGTTCACACTCTTCCGGTAAGTCCCTGCACGGGCTGGATGTCTGCCGTCGTTCCCCGAGAGGCATAGCTTGTAGGGGAAGCGACTGGTAGCGCCAAGAGTTAAGGTCGGCCCGGGGAAGGGCATTTCTCGCTACCAGCGAAGACAAATCTCGCCAACTTAGCGAGTCGACGGGTCTCTAACCCAGAACGTCGTTAATCTTCTAGTCGGGCGTACGCTGCGCTCAGTGACCTGTAAAAGCGCTCGCGCGCCGACGTCCATCTTTTGGTGTGAGGTCACAGGGTTGAGGAACGGAGGCTGCTAACCTCAGGCAGGCCAGGAGAGATTGGTAGCTGGCGACTGCGGAGCAATTCCACCGCTGTCCCGGAAGGGCCGAATCGCGAAGGGACAACCCTAGCGCAGGCCACACAGAGTAGCCGACCTTAGACTCGGCGAATTTGTTGTGTGTATTGCGAGGAAGCCAAACTTGACGATTTTGTGTGTTCTCCAATACCACAAAAATAACAATAGGGGGTTTCAATGTAGCAATTAATGAGGGTTTTCTTTTGGCAAAAACAGGATTTGAGCTGAGCAAAAATAAGCCTCCAGAGACGCATTCTTTGAAGTAATTATTAGTCCAGCTATTTTTTTCCTTTTACGGAAGTTTTTACGAGACGCGTATTTACGACAACTGAGTGGTTGGAAATACTACACCTTCAAACATGGGGCGTCGCACTACAGGTAATGGTGGTGGTGGCCATAGGTCCTTGCTGCATTGCTGCAGAAGCAGTACATGGTTGAATGGCTACCATCTGTGGTGTAGCGGGATTTATCAAAATCCGCTTCCACTGCGCCCAGACACGACTAACGGAGGGGGACTCCGATATCCGTGGGAATGCTGAAGTGTGCTCACCTTGTGTACCCGTCGGCGGGCTGGATCTGCTCTTCGGGTGCTTCGAGGATGCTTGACCTATCAAGATCGAACGTCTTGGCGGGACGTGCGAGGTCAGGAGCAGCGCGGGAATCTTCACTCTGCGTCCTTGAATATTTGCCAGACCATTAGTCGCTCGGATCTACTTGATCTGGGGCCTGGATCTTGGATCCAGGTGGAGGTTGCCTTGAGGGTGTGTTGGGGGTATTTTTCCGTACTTGAACGCTTCCAATAGCGTGATCTTGGGGGTTGAGGGTCGATCGGTCGTCCTGGCCAAGTAGTAACTCCAGTAGACCTTGGATCTGCACTTGGTACTTGTGGATCTAGACTGCGAGTGGATCTGGCCAATATATTATTCAGATCACCCGGGCACCGCTTGATCCGTAGTGATCCCGACGTAGCTTGACTGGGCCAATGTAGTTCCCAAGGTCCTGAACGCTAGCAAGGGCACTTGTGGTGCGCAAGGCAAATTCGACTCTGTATTCAGCAAATCATGGTTGGATCCTATCCTAAAGTCTATCTTATCGCCAGATCTATGTTACCGCACTGGATATCTTCACTCTTTGGGCTCGTGTCGTGCCAGATCGATGGCTGGGGCGTTCCACGTGGAGATCTGGGCCCTGGGGTCCTGGATCACTCGAACTCTATATGGATCCAGACCAGATCACTTGGATCCACTATGGATCTCTTCGGATCCACTATGGATCCCTTCATGTTGGCTTCCCATTCGCTGATTCGAGAGTGCTTCACCACACATCCCTTCTCAATTCATCATCATTGTCGGAAAGTCAACCGATGAGCGCTCATCGTCGTTTGGTGGCGCTCAAACAAAATCGCAGGTTTCGGCTTGATGGCTGAATATGTTTATGCGTCGTGTATTAAGGCATTTGCTAAAGAAGGTCAATCTGTTCCTGCAAAGTACACCGCGAAGTGGGACGCCCACACTTGCCAGAGCAGGTTGACGTCGTACTTCAAGGTGTACAAGAAGACGAAGGCGCGAGTGGACTCCCAAACCGGCTTTGGCCTGACACAGCAAGAAGTCGATGAAGAAAAGACTTTGGAACAAGCAGTAGTGATGGCTTGCCCATATTACTACACTCTGGATAGCCTCTTTGGGAAGCGACAAAACATCATCCCATACTCGCCCTTGGACAGCTCTGTCATGGGCCTAAGACCACAGGTTGGGATGGGCCCATACGATTACAATGGGCCTGATGGGGGCCATCGCAAGAATGTTATCTGGGGTTCAACTTGGCCCAGACCACGTCGACCCCAGCCTCTCTCACCAGCCCCAGGGACGACTCAAGCTCGCATACGCCCACCGATCAAGTCGAGAGAGTCCGGCCGAGATGCCCCCTGTGCTTCGCCTAGTTCTTCTGCAGACGCATCGATCTCAGCACTGGCTTCGATCAATCCAGCGACGCTAAACGCCTCAAATGTAGCGGTTCGACAAGCTACAAGCTACACACGTTCGACTAAGGAAGCTGGGTCGGAGAAACCCACCCAAGTTAGAAAGCGTGATTTCGCATATACCTTTCGGGAGTTTAGCGAAAAGAGACTCCATGCCGAGGCAAGATGGCACCGAGACGAGTTAGCTGAAGTTAAGGCTAACAGGAAAGCTGACCAAGAATGCAAGCAACAGGAACGAGAAGACAAGAAGGTTGAGTGCGCGCTTCGGTTCAAAGAATCGCAGTCATCGCTGCGCAAGGACATGTTCCTGAAGCTGTTGGAACGTGGGCGGACCGAGGAAGAAGCGCTAGCCTTGTTGACAAGGTTGTGCCGATCTAAACCAAGAAACTTGAAAACGTCAAAAACGTCATCGTGCGAGTGTTCTTGCGCAAATTGTCTGTGCTGGAAGTATATCCGTCGTAGTCAAACTGCTGGCATCTACCACTAGCAAGGAGGCCACATTCATAGAAGACACAAAGTCGAAAACCCTTTGCCTGTCATGTAGTGTCATCACGTACCTATAGTACTATCCTAACGCAACTAGCTCCACGACGACACCAGCGCTACACGCGGGCCATGGACCCGTGGTCGTGAAACCTGTAACTCGGTCACTGCGTACTCGTACGGCGCTGGTACGGACGCACGCTGCTCCACACCGACGGTAGGAAAACCCATCAACCACGGAGGCGTCATCGGGAAACTTGTATCTCGACAACCTGAAATGTAAATGCCGTGAAGAACGACAGCTTTGACTTGCTCCCGTAAAAATTCACCTTCATCCGTCTCCGTTGTGCTCAGCAGCATGTCATTGTACGCATCATCGGCATCGTTGACATCACCGTTTACATTGTCGAAGGGATCCACATCGTAGTACGACAAAGTGAAGTTATACAGTATCGCACACGCCATGCATTGCTCGTTGACCCACGCGAAATCTTCTTCGACGCATATTTGCGTCGATATACCTTTCAAAACGGCCTATCTGTTCGTCAGCAACCCGATGCAATTTTCATTCACAACACGAGCCGATGCTAGTATCGTGTTGAAAACCGAGTTTTTGGGCAACACCGCTTTTGTTTTTTTATAAGGGACGAGCATACGACCAGTAAGCTGGTAGCCTGAGTCACCCACGAGAAATTACCCTGGCGAGAAAAAGATTTCCGGCTCCGCTGAGACGCGTGGCTTTGAGAAAACTGGAATCTGCGCATGATCCTGGCCATCCGACTAGCGCGTATATGATACGTTTGTCTTCCTCACAAGCAATCATGACGTTGATGGAGTAACGCTTCTTTCGATTAAAGTATGCTTCACCATCGATGCCAGGTTTTTGACCGAAGTTAAAGTGGGTGCCATCCACGAAACCCGCGGCTCTTTTCATGCCATATCGCTCACCATAGAAGGTAGATGTTATCTGGCGAATCTGTGAACGAGGCCACCCCACGTACTGATTGTAACAACTCAGCAGTGCAGCTACTACACGCTTTGCGTACAATGTCACCGTTCCTGCCTCTAATCCATAGGATCTAGCTATCCTTCCGACTGAACCGCCATTGCCGTACATGCCCAGTTGTTCAAGTGTAGCAGCTAGCTGGATCTGCACTGGCCTTTGAGAATGTTGGTTACGATTCGAGAAAACCGAGTCTCTTGCAATCTGCTGCATTACAAGCTCTGCAAAAACGACTTTCTCAATGCGAAGTGCTTGCCTAAACTCGGCTCAGGAAGCCGAAAGACCATTTCGGAGTAGTTGATACTCTTCTCGATTGGTGTGAGTGGCGACAATGTCCGAACACTTGACAAATACGCATTCCATGTCATAAAATTGTTCGCCTGCACAGCTATCCAATCTTCTTCACAGCGGCGTCCTGGACCAGGATACTGGCGTTTAAAACCGCGAACGCTGGAAGACGAAGGTGTCCAGTGCGCTATCGTCCAAGGAATTCAGCATTTACAAACAACAATTGGTAGCGCCACGAATCCCGGGTTAGTATGGAAAGGCTGGAAGAGACCAATCAAATCTCAACTTCGGGGAGCCCAAGCTCGGCAGGACCAGCTCGCCAGTGACCACATCAGCGGATGTAGAGTTCAATTGACTGAAGCCGAGCAATTACATACTTCTGACCCATCACCGGATAACGCTGCTAAACTGGCCGAGATTATTGCGACCGTCGAAGCGCTAGAACAAGATGCTGGCGATCGCCAGCAGGACGATGGCTTTGATTTTCATGCTAGTCAAATGGAAGCGTCTACGTCGTATTTTTTCGTCCACCAAATGTATCTCTTCGATCTACAGCCATTCCTGGTGTTCTCTTGGAGAACGGCAGGGAATCTAATGACCCGAATGATATCAGTGAACATTTTCGTCGACACTGGGGATCTGTTTTTGGCGATGAACGCTATCTCGACGACGAGCCGGAAGTGGCTCCGGATGCAACGGATAAGCTCCAGGACTCTATTCACAAATCCCTTCCTCCCCCAGCTAAGGCACGGTTAGACGCTCCAATTACTGCCGCGGAGCTCGCCGCAACTATTCGGCAGCTTCGGCGTAACTCCGCTCCCGGGTTGGATGGCCTTGGTCCAGCTTTGTACCAACTTGACCCAGAAGTCTTTAGATCAGTACTTGCTGTTGTTTTCGAAGCTCAGCTGCGTCGTGGCCACTTCCTCGCCTCTCAGCGGAAGTCTTCCGTCTCCCTGCTATATAAGAAAGGAGGCCGACGAAACCCAAGCAACTAGCGCCCGATCTCATTGATGCAAGTTGATGTGAAGATTTTATCAAAAGCTTTAGGGTACAGGTTACAACGACTTCTCCCGCAACTTATCCATCCTGAGCAAAAAGGCTTCGTTCGTGGGCGATCTCTGCACCATCACATTCGGTACCTCCAGGATCTTCAAGACCTTCTCCGCCGCCGAGGGCAGCAGGGGTACGCGCTGTTCTTGGATTTTGCAAAAGCTTATGACCGTGTCAACTGGAATTATTTATTTCGAGTACTGGAGCGCTTCAGGTGTGGACCAGCATTTTGTAGCTGGGCTAAGCTTTTGTATTCACAAACGGAAGCTGCGTTGTCACTCAACGGAGTCCTACAAGAGGTGCTACGGCCTTCTCGCGGGGTCAAACAAGGGGATCCACTCTCATCGCTACTCTTTGTGCTTTCCATCGAGCCGCTCGGCAATTTGCTCCGAGCAATGCCTGAGGCAGGTATCCCCATTAATCCGAGCTACACGAGCACTGGTCTGTACTTTGCAGATGACTCTACACTCCTACCACACTCGTTAGACGGGCTCAGATTGCAAGTGGATCTCGTGGAGGTATACTGTGCTGGGTCTGGTGCCAGATTGAATCTGTCCAAGCCGCAACTTGTATCCTTCGTCAGGCGACACGATTACAGCGACTAATACTCCGTTTGGAGTAGGCTCTTCTCCGTCTGTGGTTTATTTAGGTGTCTCGTTTGGTCCTGACGTCAATCCGGAAGTGGTGTGTTCCTCTCTCGAATCTCAAGTATATGCTCGGCTATCACGATGGGGTGGCCGGGCTCGTACTTATCGAGGCCGCCTCTTGATTCTCAACGCGGTGGTACTTCCGATTCTGTGGCATTTTACTCCGCATTTTACACTACCGCCGGCCATTATCCGCCGCCTACAAGGGCTTTGCGAACGTTATCTCCTAACACGCCGGAGCGATAACGGGAGGCATTTTGTGAAGCTGGCAAAACCGAGTATCTGCTATCTACCTTTCAACCGCGGAGGGCTTCAAATGCCCAACATCACGGCGACTTGCTCGACTCAACGGGCGTTGTTACTCCAACATCGCTTTTTGATGTCGTTTGATGAACCCTGGCAAGTTTGCAGTTCAGCCTTGTTAGACAGCGTTCTACCACCCGAGCTATATTTCACGCTCTTCGACTTTATATCCTGTCCCTACTCCAAGCGTTTGCAGACTATTCCATTTTGCACTATTCCAGCGTGGTGGCAATTCTCGTGGTGCGTCTTTTCCTCTATACCCCACCTACAGCTTCAGTCCTCTGATGAGTTAGACTTTCAACGAAAAGCTCTTCTCCACGCCAATGTGTGGCACAGCGTTCATCCGCTCCTTCAAATTCAACGGGGAAGCCATCGGCAGTCGGTGCTTCAGTCCACCCGGTACAGCAGACGCTTCCGACTTGATTTTGCTTCCGCTACGCACTGCCGTTGTCTGATGGATTTCTTCTCAAAGTCGTGGCCAACGGCGACAGATTTTCTAAGCCGATTTCTCCTAACTTTACCGGAGTGGAATCATCGCGTTCGGATTCGACATCAAGTACTCCTGTATCAGGACCTAAGTGTTCCGGTATCTTCGATTTTGGGTACGCAGGCAGTCGTATTTGGTCCGGCTCGGCAAAGTGCCATGATTCCGCTAAAGGGACTTTTACACAATAGAGCTGTAGTCCATTTCCCCACGTCACTAAGGTAGTAAGTAATGCGTACTATTATCACCGATCGGCGTACCAGTGTCCACGAACATCCAATTTCCTACCGTAGCACTGGTGCTTTGCTCAGCACCATAACCAACGCAGTTCAACGCCTCAAGGATCTCCGCCAGGCCATGGTACTAGTGTATGCAGATTTACAATTTCGACTTGGCTGGAAACTTCTTCCGACACGATCACGTTTTTGGTTCCTACAGCGCTCTTCGTCCATGACATTGAGTTGTGGGTATCTGGGTTGTTCGGCTATTGAATCCGAGCGCCACTTAATTTTTGAGTGCCAACAAGCGAGGTCACTTTGGCAGTTTATTTGTGCAGATTGGCATTCACTCATCGTCATGGGCCCTCGTTTGCATTCGTCTTGAACTGATGTGAACCTCTCGAGTTCGGGCAAACACTGACGAGCTCAGTCTTTTATGGTCCCAATTGCGCAGCATCACGCTCCACAGTATTTGGACTGCTCGGAACAAACACCACTTTGAGGATCAACCTCCACTGGAAGCGAAGAAGACAATTTATCACATTTACTCGGTCTTCAGTGCACATTTTCGCGCACTACACCGTCGCTCTACATCCCTCGCCCGACTGAACGAGTGTCTCCAACACTTTCCCCAGCGTTCGCGTTTAGGCTGATTTGTATTGTCGAATCCTCGGCTTTTTACTCAACGCGATCCTAGGCAACTCCTCGACAGAAATAGGCTTCTTCAGCCCCCACCGCTCCTACCTGTATAAGTCCGATTCTAACTAGCTTTGTATTAGTAGTGTAGCTAGCACCGAGTATACTAATTATCCGCTCATCGAGAAGTCAACATAACATGATCAATGTTCCCCTTCCCAATCTTCTTCACCTGACTTCCATCCCACCGTAATGGCATAAACTCATATCGTATAAAACTGTGTTTACCCAGGTGAGCATTTTTGCGCTAACTAGACGACATCACACTTTCTCCACCTGAGGATTCGTAGGCACTGACTGCTTCTTCTTGCGTGTCACCACTGGTCTGGATCACAACCTCTGCTTCGCGCGGGCTACTTGGTCTGCTATACGCTGGTCGGGGGCATGTCATGCGAGGCCGTTGGCTACGTGAGATGGAATGAGAGGTGGTATCTTTGTTGTACTAATAATTATTAGTACGTTTCAAAGTTCGTTTTGATCGCTGGCATTAAAAATAGTAATTTTTTCTAAAAGAAACCCTTTATAATTGCTACATTGAAACCCCCTAATAATATATACTTGCCATAATGCCAGTGCTAGATTTGGAAGATCATACTTTTGAGTGGTGAGTGGCATTGGTTTCTTCTAGTACAAAGCGAGCGACGAATTAAATGCGATTACAAAAACCGATCGCTACCCACACACTGGGCGCCTTCCATAACCGTCATTAAACCGATTTAGTGACGTGCATAAAAGTTTAATGCGATTAATAAAACCGAATATTTTGATCGCCTATGTGTTTAATGTCATCAAACTACCGCCTCAAACGCTTTTTATATGCCTTTTATACGTGTCTGAACAGTCGCCGTGATAAAACTCCTGCTACTTCTCGCAAAATTGGCGATTTTCTTTTACTTAAAACTACTTAAGCAAAATACATAAAAGCTATTTATGGCTTTAATGACGGTTATGGAAGGCGCCCTACTGGCTAACTTTTTTACCTTTAAGTGCATCTAAAAGCGAGGATCGGAGGCCGTTGTTTTACGAGCGAGCAAAGAATACTGATATATCGCATTTAGTTGACGTTGTCAACAAGCAAGAGCACGTATCGCTACTTGCAGTTTATGCATAGATTAATTGCATGCAGCTAGCATCTACACATGTTCCTAGTCATCCATTTCTTTTTGGCATTGGTATACTCGATTCCAAGTTCACTATTTATGTCATGGCCCTTGAATGCACGTGAATTCTTTGTCTTGCTAATGTATAGAAGAGACACTTTGTCGTTGCCGTCTGCGTTGGTCGCAACCATCGTGGTCAGGAGGGTGGTTGTCGGGTTTGTAGCCTGCAACTGTACTCAGCCAATATAACTTTTCTGGCGATTCCATGTGATAAAAGAAAGCCGTCTCATCTATATTTAGATTTATTTGAGGCTCTACGTGTCCATGATCATGCGCATTTTTGGCACGCCCGTTGTAAACGCCTCCACGTTTTCTGAAGTGCCATACCCACGTCTTAGACAAATTGATTTTCTTGCCAAAGCAGCATAAGATTAGGTGCAATCAATGCACGAGCAACAACGTCAATGTTGTTCTGTTACATTAATACAAATATATGGTTTATCATGCACTAAAGATCTTTAACGGAGCTAATTTTTTTAGTCTGCCATAATAGGGCAAAAATCTTTTCTTGAATTGCAAACTCGTTGTTAAGCTTAGTTGGACGCGGTAGTACCTAATTTCTTTACTATTGTCGTCGTAAATAAAGACGTATTAGTATAATATCGCAGACGAGAGGTTTTTGAAAACATCAGTTTGTACGCGTACTAGTCAAAAATGCTTTTATTAAACTATTATACAAAAGCACTATCAAATCCCGAATATTGTGTGCGCGCTACATTGCGAATTTAAAACTTCTGTCGGTTCAAATCACTTTCTCAGATGTATTACCAATAGTCTAAGCTTCTTGATGACTCCTCGCTGCATAAGGCTTTAGGTACCAGAACCCTTACTGACGAAGCCTAGTGGTAATATTAACAATGAGCGATATTTACGACACTGCAAGACAAATATCCTAACATATATACAAATGGGAAGATGTATTTGCAGTCATCCTGTCATTAGTCGAACAGTTGAAGCAACCTCGACCGCCAGAGCAGGGTAAATGCAGTACATACGACGGACAGCTTGCTGCTCAGTATAAGAGCAGCGATTCTCGCCAGGCAGTGTCACGAGGCACCCGAGTGCGCTGCTAGGAGAGGTGCACTGCCTGCACACGACACGTAGATAGCCGACCGACTAACGTACTGCTATTCCATCGGATGTTGCAGTGGAGCTTAAGAAGTCACATTCAGTATTGATCACTAGGTTCCACCCGATATGTCAGTGCAACCGGTGATATTATCAGGTATGTTAGCTACGCAGAAGTCTACTTCGCAGTAATTGATGCAATCCTCTATGTTGCAGGTTATCGGTTTACTGGTACCCATATCGGTCCAACTTGGCCACGCGTGATTACAGTACGCTGTTTACGCTACCACTGATTAGACGCGCAGAATGATTGGACGAGTGGGCGTGCACCTTTGTGCCTGCCGAGTTAACATTTCAAAAGAACTCTCACTTCCTCATTTCATTCCTTCCCCTCAAGTGACTTCAATTCCTCACGGCCAAGCCCGCTCGACCCCTTTTACTATATAACAGTGAAGGTAAATGGTAGAAGGAATCGTCACTGCGACGTGGTACGAACGCTGGGTGGGGTTCCAGAGTCATTATTGTCCCTAACATCGTGCATATTGCAGAGGAATACTACTACAGCGCAAGAGCACGTTACTAAGGCGAAATCCTCACAAGGAGTAGAGGGGATGTGTCGGGAGCAGCAACTCGTAGAGTGAACTCGGCGACTCAGTGTGTCGAGGCGCACTGCGCCTGCTTCTCGAGTGTACCCTCGCAACCTGTTTTTTATCTATTGCTGCTTAACGTTTAACTGCTTCTTGTCCACACTTTCCTGACGACAGCGTCCTGATCGCGTCTGGGTAACAACCGCGATTGTGCTCTGGCCGCAACCACATTGGCACCGTCGCAGGCAACCCTGGGATCTCTCTGTGCGCGTGTGTGCTCAGCACACTGCGTACTACTGCAACTTTACCTCACAGTCACACTGTGAGCGAGACCAGTTGGTAGCCGAAGTTATTCAATATCAAAAGTAATGATACAGCATTTGAAACTAACACGAGTTTTGTGTTGTTGCTCATCCACATCTATTATACGCATTTAGACTGGGCACCTTTCGAGAATGTAGCCTCCAGGTGCGATTGGTTCATCGGGAGCTTCAGGTTCATGGCTGGTAAAACGACAACGCTGCGAATTATACCCGGTTTCGCTAAAGGCTGCATTAGTACACTTTCTGCTTTTGTTTAACTGATGTGGATAGCAACGAATTCAGGTACTCATCAATTTCATCGGAGCTGTCAATGTGGTGAGGGACTAAGCTTGGCTCTGGTTTTGCAAAATTGTTTACACTTCTGTTGTGCTCTCTCTTTCTTGTTGTATATTGGTGTCTTGGTTGTCGCTCTGTTGTATGCGCGATTTACCGGACTGTCAACAAAGAGGAGGCGTCAACACTCCACTCAACGCAACAGGATCGTCCTCACGAGGCAGTCGAATCTTAGGGAGCGTCACGCAGACGTTTGATTTTATACGCCTGGTGATAACAATCGTAAATGTTGAAGCCGTGGTCAGTTTCACGAAGGCTGTTATGCAGGGTCTAAACGCGCTGACGTGGGATTTGCAAGTGCTCAGTTGCAGAATATCGCGTGCATTAATCAGAAGACATATCCACTTCTGAAATGCGAAGAGCTCCAGCTCTAGCGCTACGATCGCAGAGATTGAAAACACTATGAAGACCTTCTTTGATAGTCACAAAGTGCGATTTTTTTACATAGTTTTTCTTCATGTCCATCATATCCTTCGCGAGTGGAGTCATGACGAACAAACTCGAGCTTCATTCATCTAGCTGGACGAATCGCTTCTCACAAATCATTGCCGCGTACGCGTGAAGACAAAAGGTTTGCATCAATTGATAGATAAGAAATCTTCTAGTCGAGTACGCCATTGTTGAGGTCATCAACTCCGCTTGTAGTCCTGACTCTTAACAGGGTCAGAGCACTTCCATACGAAGAGACAGTAGCTTAACTCATTAACCATGTCCGTTCTACATCTTCAAAATCTATACACTATGTTCAACGTTCTGTATAAGGAACAAATGCCAAATGGATGCGGATTCCCACTTTCGCTAATAATTCCTGGGTGTTCAAGTGCTTGCCCGCGGTTGGTGAATATTAGGAGATCATGCAAGCGAACACCACCGGCCATACAATTACTAAAAAACCATGCAAAGTCGTCATCTTTTGATAGGAGTGTCAAGTAGACGCCATTACACTCAGGATGGGTCATAAAGTTCCATCACATTTCCAGACTGGAAAAGTAGCGGTAATTATACGATAAAGCGTTGCTTGTTTGCTGTTTGTGTCAATATTATTACTCTCCATCACGATGCGTGCAACGCGAGCTTAGGTGACCGAGTAGCCTTGAACTACGGCAGCGTTGAAGCCACGTAGTTGGGCAATTTGTCGATTATCGGGGTCATGGTGACCAATGCTACTACGGTTTTGTATGTGTTCCACATCCAGTTGTGGTATGCACCATGAACCAACAGTAACATGGGGAAATTTCGAGTTTGGTTTCTTGCGCGAACTGCTTCGATTGACTTTGGATGGCTGCTTCTCGGTCAGCCACATCAACCAAGGACGCGTTCCTCTCCTTCTTAGACGCTCCTACATAATTTACCTTCCGAGGTTTCCTCTAGACTTAACACAAACAAAGCGTCCTGATTCAAAGCATAGGCTTGAACAAGATGCCTCGAAGTGTCAGCGCCATCAAATACCTCGTTGTGGTGTAGCGGGATATATCGAAATTCGCTCCCACTGCGCCCAGACACCGACTAACGGAGGTGTACTCCGAAATCCGTGGGGACGCTGAAGTTGTGCTCACCTTGTGTACCCGTCAGCGGGCTGGATCTGCTCTTCCGGTGCTTTGAGGATGCTTGATCTATAAAGAGATCGAACGTCTTGGCGGGACGTGCGAGGTCAGGAGCAGCGCGGGAATCTTCACTCTGCGTCCTTGAGTAATTACCAGACCTATAATCGCTTGGATCTACTTGGATCTGGGGCCTGGATCTTGGATCCAGGTGGAGGTTGCCTTGAGGGTGTGTTGGGGGTATTTTTCCGTACTTGAACGCTTCCAATAGCGTGATCTTGGAGGGAGAGTGAGGGTCGATCAGTCGTCCTGGCCAAGTAGTAACTCCAGTAGACCTCGGATCCGCACTTGGTACTTGTGGATCTAGACTGCGAGTGGATCTGGCCAATATATTATTCAGATCACCCGAGCGCTGCTTGATCCGCGGTGATCCCGACGTAGCTGGACTGGGCCAATGTAGTTCCCGTGGTCTTAAGCACTAGGAAGGGCACTTGAGGTGTACAAAGCAAATTCGACTCTGTATTCAGCAAATTATGAGTGGATCCATGGAGATCCCATCCCAAAATCTATCATCTGCACCATTTCTATACCTGCCGCTGGATGTTGTCGCTTGATTAGTCCTCTGGTGTGCCAAATCCACGTCTGAACTAGTCCCACCTGCAGATCGGGATCCCCATGCTTGGATCCATCACTTCCGTGATGTACCCATATCTGATCCGAGCATCTGAGTCTGGATCCAGTATGCTGGGTTCCGTATTGACCCCATTTCCGGGAAAGCGCTTCACCACAGTCCCATCCCAACTCAAAGTCGAAGCATTAGCAAATTCAAGGTTACAGCCGTATATAATACAGTTCTTACCGGTGAAGAAGTCGATGTTTCTCTTAGACTCGTCCAGCCGTCCCTTGATCCTTGGTTTCACGTAGGTGTAATCATTGGTCAGTCCTGTTGGCCTCCTGGACTTCCACCCAGCCTTGAAGAGCTTCTTCCTGAGCTGGAGGAACGGCTTCTAGTTCGGGGGCATTCATGGCCGGAATACTGGTGATGGCAAGAAAGGGGATATGTAAAAGTGATTAGCGTTAGAAGTTTGTCAGAAAATGATTAAAAAGGCTCCAAACAGAATTTTTACATTTTGTGTGGCTTTTTATGTGATGTGAAGAAACCCCGTCTACCGTCCGCTCAACGATCTCTCAAAATAAATTGACTGTTTTTTCTTCACATACAAATATGTATATGCGGAGGAAAAGCTTGTTGGCAACATGCCGGAATATTATATCCTCTCAAATCACTTGTTCTGTCGAATATAGGTGACCGCATTAAAAGGGTTAGAGATCACAAAAATGCTCGAACTTCTTGGCCGCTGCGTCTTTTGTCCGCGCTAGAAAAATACTACAGCAATTGCTCTTGTGGTCCATGAAATTGATCATGTAACGTTTGATCTATCTGTCCTTCAGGGCCATCACCCTTTCAAGTCGGAGTAGATCATGCCTCTGATGTGGTCAATGAGCGAGTGCCCCTGGCGTACTTCCACGACTACCGGTTCTTGCTCTGTTCCTTTTGGCGCGCGCGCTAGCCACACGCTTGTGGTCTGCCAACACAATTCCCGAACTCGGATCGTGCGCGATCCTTTTCACCCAATCGTAGTTTAGGTGTTTAAATCGCTTGTGATAATCCGGGGCGCCCCTTGTTTCACGATGTGACGACTTGCCGCCGCATTCGCCTCTCCCTCCTGTGTTGCTATGATCCCCGTGGATGGCGGCTGCTTCGCCTACACGGCTGTATGGCGAAGGTCGATGAAACTTTTCGCACAGGAGGTGTTTATATAGCGACACCGCGGACGGTGAAGCTCGTAGCCCAGACCAGCCTTGAACGAACTCGAGAAGGAGGGTTGGGCGCAGATCAGTAGTTGCCAATCTGCGTCCAAGCGTTCTTTGGCGTGTGACCTTGTGGCAATCCCTGTGGGTTCGATCGCTAGATCTGTCGGACCGGATTTACCACCAGGCAGCCTTGGTTCAGTGGTCGGACTTGGAGAACTTGGTTGGGGACTCGGCCACCCATGGACGCACTTCTGCGGCGAAGGTGACGAGGTGGGCCTTGACTGAGGAGAAACTCCTCCACGTAGAACCAACAATACAAAAGAGTCCGATGTGCAAACGCACAAATATGCAGCCGTCTCTTATTCTTTGAGACCCTTGGACGGGGGTCTATAGCCGAGTAGATTCAGGAATATGCGTCCAAGACACTCAGGTCAACTTGGGCACTCCTTCACGAACGCGCACCACCCTCTCGCGAGGGAACACACTTGGCCCACTGGCCTTCACACTTGTAACCTTCCGGAGCTTGAGAGTACTCTAGCTAACCTAGGCCCTCTCTTGATCCTTGAACGCAGTTCCGATTCCGGTTTGCCCTTGTATGCTAACTGCTAGCGCGCACGAGGGAGATGAATATGAAATGGGTGATCGCCCACGGAGAAGACGGCCCAACTGGGATATGGAATGGGGGAACCCTCGGCGCGAGCCTAAGATCCCCTACCCAACTTGACTTGACTTTGACGGGTGGGGAGCTCCGGCGACGTTGGGGCCGTCTTGTCCTTCAAGCCTGCACGCAGTCTCTCAGGAAACCTGCTTCGAAGACCACTTTGGGGTTTCAAGGCAAATCGAACTCTCTGTTTGTTTTTATCTAAGTCTTCTCTCTCTCTCTCTCTCTCTCTCTCTCTCTCTCTCTGGTATCCTACGTGTCCAGGATTCCGGGTACAAATCAGTCTTATACAGACATCTTGATCTTAGTATGGTGAGGAATCTGTCGACTCGACACTTCCACTGGATTCTTGCCTGGAACTCAACTTGGCGCAATCACTTCACTCCAAACTGGCTTCTTGGGGCAAATGTGCGTCCAAGGCTCGAGTCAACCGAGCATTGGGCGCAGGTTGGACTTGGACGCATGGGCACTCCATAGTAGTCGGCACACATAGTGAAATCCATATAACGACATGTGCACCCAAGTGTCATCACAACTCCAGATGTGCGTCCAAGGGTCATCATCAACATTGGACGCTCTTGAGTCTGGAGTCTTATAACGTATCTGAACATCTTGGGCACAATGTGCCGGCGGAGTCTTTATCGCTGCAGTCAATTCTACGACCAAGGCAGGGGACAGGTCACGCACACAGATACGTTCCATGCGGCGATTTGACCTCTTCGATGAGGCGACCTGTCTACGCTGTGAGGGCGGCCAGGACTGAGTGCAAATCTGCGTCCAAGGGTGCATTCGTACCACCCTTGCGCGCACTTCCCAGCGTATAGACAGCTCCTTGGTAGAACTCCCGCGTCCAGCGCAGCTTCGCCCAAGCATGTCTCCACTTGTACGTACTTGTAACTGCCCGTTCAAATATTCAAACCATCCAATCACGTGCCGTAATTATGTGCCCAACGCATCCCATAGAAAAATCCAGTTTCACATCGTGTCAGCTGTTCCATGCACAACCAGCACGTTTAAAATCAAACACTGCTTTTCCTCCGTCTTAGGCAGCCCGGACACGACAGCCATCCCGGTTTCCAAGTGTAAACTCATCTTGTCCAGTGTTTCGTACGAAAGCAGGTCATGCACTACACAGTCTCGGCGTAGTACATGTTTGTCAACGCCATCGTCTATTCCTCTCCTCATGCTAGCCTCACCAATGTTCATATCCCCCTCTTCGTGACAACCTATTGGACTGGACTATCCAGGACGAAGTCCTTGCCAATAAATACCGGAGCCTCGTCAGTGTAAAGTTCGGTTCCTCTCCAATCTCAACGATCCCCTCCCGTAAGGTTTTCCGCTTTGCCTCGAGGTCCGAGAATTTGCGCGAAATGAATCAGTTCTTTAGCATGCTCCAAGTAGTCCGTCCTAATGACCAGCGCGTTCTCCATCGAGCGTGCATGGGCGTGCGTATAAAGGGGCTTCTTAAAAACTTCATGAGAACCCTCAAAGGTGACCTGAAGAAGCACGGCATCAAGAGTCAAGACGAGCCAGTGCTCAGGCTTGCATAGGTTAAACAAGTCGGGCGGCTGTAGAACAAGCTTTACACGAGACGCTAGTGGAGAAAACTGGCATGACACAATCGGTAACAAATGCGTGTGACTATTACAAGATGACCAAGAAGGATACGATCATGAGGGACGTACGCGGACGACATTGTTGAACAGTGGTCGTCGACCAAAGATCTGAAGCATCGGGCACCTGCGATCACCGGTAAATAGAAGGCGGTCAGAAGTATTGTTTGAGGCACGAGTTCCTAATCTCACTTTGTCTTTTACGCTTTATTCCGCACTGCATGTGGTGGTCTCAATCCATAGTTCCACTAGACTTATTATGCGACATACAATGGAATGTACAGTGAGTTTGAAGTTAGTATGTCAGAGCTGGAGCTCACCGGCGGCGCGGCAGAGAACATCCTCGGAATTGCGTACGACGAAGAACGCGGCTACAGCATCGACGTGGAGCAGGCCATAACGGAGCTCCTGACCAAGCATGGCCCGGAAATAACGAGTGCGGTCAGACAGCCGACAAATCGATGATCAAGTCGAAAAGCGCAGGATCAGAGCCACTTCTTAGCGAAGGAGAGGGCATACCGGAACGGCCGACGGCGAAGCTTTTCCAGTCCCTGTTGGGAAGTTTACTCTGGATTGCGTGGAGTAGCCGACCAGAAATCACGTACGCGATCGAACCAACGACAATGTAGAGTCACGTGCCGGCAGTGCACAACTGGAATATGGCGCGACGGACACTATGGTACCTGCTGGGCCCGGTGGGGATGAAGCTATGGATGGGCGGAGAAGTGCACGCAGGCGACTAGAAGATCTCTGTCGAGGAGTACATGGATGCAGGTTACGCGGTGGACAAGAGCACACACAAGCCTGTGAGTGGGGCGTCAATGACGGTTGGAGGAATGCCAGTTGGGTAGTAGCAAAGAGCCGTGGCGCTCAGCACCGCTGAGGCGGAGTTCGTTGAAGCCACAGCAGATATGCTCGGACTGCGAAACCTGGCCACAGAGATTGGGTGGTAGGTGGAGGTGCCAATGGAGTTGCCGGTCGACATTCAGGCTGCGGTCCGATAGGTCTAGTTCGAGAAGACTAACAACAGCAGCAAACACGTCAACATCAAGTTGAAGTTATGCGCAATACGAGCGAGAAATGTAATTTTAAGGTCGTGTAGGTCGAGACGAAGGAGATGCTTGCGGATGTGTTTATGCTAGGACCAAGGATCCACCGGATACCAGAGAAAATCGGAAACAAATGAATGAGTGGCGCACGAAGTGCCAGGGGCTTTGGCAGGCCCTACCCGCGTGGTTTGTTAAATACCAGCTTGTCGGTGCTAGGAGAGTGCAGCAGAGGGTTGAGTGGAGTAAGGCGATATCGGTATTCCTTGATCGCCTAAAAGGTATAGTGGCCCAGATAAATTAATATATGTACCTTGAAATCGAAGATACCCCGAACGCTGACGCCCTGATCTCGAATATCCGAGATCCAGGAACGTGTTCGGGCGGCGTGTACATAGTGCAATCCTTGTGGGTCCGATTAACCCCGAGACACCGTCCACCGCCGTTGGATCTTGGAGAAGTTGAATATGTTGAGGCTGGTCTAGAGCGGTACGACTCCAAACTCCACGAAAGCAAACAGATATTCAGGACCCTACTTGAAATCCATCAATCCAGACGCGAAATCGAGGAATCCAAGGTCAGTATCCAGGAATCCAGACTTCCAGACACAAATTACTCCAAACAGTAGCAGAAATAGCCAAATACAGAGTTCCTTGATACGTCACGATATGTAGGTCTTGTTCTTGAGCCGAGGACTTGGGCGGGAGCTTGTCCCTGGCTTGCGGCGCGCGTCCAGGACCTCCAACCCAACTCGACTTGACTACGGTTGTAGTCCCGCGACGCTCTTGCAGACGCGGTCCGTGGCGCACGACGGTAGGACACCTGGGCCTGCTCGCACTCGTTTGCTGAGCGAGCTAACGTGGGCCTTGCGCGCGCAAAAGACAAAAAGGCGCTCCACCAACACCGGCGGCAGCGACGACTTGCACTTGACACAGACAAATGAACCCTGTTATAGTTAACCGTTATCATCTTTTCTATGTTATGTGCTCCACACAACTTTTGACTTGGTCTCAGTATGGTGTTCAGCGGGATGGCTGGTTGCAACCTGCGAACAGTCGTCCCCCATTTGGCAACACGTCCCATCGTGTGAAGATCGCACCCTTCCGCACACAAGGGGGCACCATGGGGCACAAAAGTCAATCCGGGATTCCGGGGACCACGGTACTGCCAATCGACTACAAACCATAATAAATTGCGGCAATGTCCGAGGCCCCACTTGAGACCTGATGTTCTAGATCTCAGGCTCTCAGGATCCGACGATGCAGCGGGGCTGTGTAGCAGTGCACGTGCACAGAGGAAGGCGCAGGACTCCCCGAGTCTGTCTCTTTAGGCGTCCCGCCTTTGGTTCTATACAAGAACCAAGTACAGTCCCGTAACTAGGACTCGCAGAGTCAGTGTCCCTTAAAATAAGGGCAACACTAATTAACTGCAAAAATAGAACTGCATTGAATTGTTTATCTGGTCTTGGTGTAAATGTATAGACTAAACTATGTGGCATAGTTAATCTAAGAGATATGCAAATGAGTGGTGGAGAGCCAAATGGCTACACTATGGCTACATAGACAAAAGTCTACACACGGTTATGACTTTCGTGTAAACCCGTTACAGACGACTTCAGGGGTAAACACCTTGTGATCCAGGATATGTGACTGGACCTGGGAGTTCTTCACAGAACTTGCTAATGCCAGGATCTAAATCCATCACAGTCACACACTGGCACTTGTAACTTGATTCTTGGTGGGTCCTGTATAATTTTCAGTCGGTCAAGCGAGATCTCTCTGCTGGATACATTTCACAGCAGGAGTTTGATCGCTAACTTAATAGCAACTCGCACACTGGACAACGATGACCGGGACCGAGTGCTCATGGACTCCTGGGAATGCACATCCAGGAGTTGGCACTTCCGTACCAAGACCACAGCCGCCACCGGAACACCCACTTCAGACATCCAGCTACGCCAATCCTTCCTCACAAAATTCTACACCCTGTCGCGTTGGCACTCAGCCAATCACAAACCAACACACCACTTAAACCAATCAACAGTCGTGATCGCTGAAAATAAAGAGCGCATCGTGTCAAGGAGCTGTTATTATTTTGCTTAGAGGAATAGGGACGGTATAGATAGCCCAAGAACTAAGACGCCATATGAAAATAATTCCAATCGAACGATATTATGATTTTGCCTATAGAAATGTCGCAACCACATTGCTCGGAATGCTATGTTTGACCTACGTATTTCAATAACCAAAACAGATCCAATCATGCCACCGCCCCCACTCCTCTTAGAAAAACGTGGATTTACTGGTATACAAATATTACAAGCTAATTTACAAAACTGGAGATTTTGGTTTTGGGCTACCCCGAAAAATACCGTTTTTCGGTCTGATTGAGTCAGGCAATCCTTGTTAAATATAATAAATAAAAAATCACTTAGTTATGGATTTCACTACGTAGATATATCAAGAGTGCGTTCAGTTCAAGACATGACATCCAAGATGGAAGTGCGTTCAAGATACAAAGTCTTGAACACAAGTGCATTCAGGATGATGATCTATTTTCCGTGCCGAGATCGCGCCACAAGTTGAACTTGGGAAAGAGATCCACAGTAAAAGTGTCGAGGCGACAAGCCCTACACATACTCAAGTCAAGACAAGCGTAGAAGCCTGATTTGTACCCAGAGTCGCAAGAGCCACAGAGAGAAGAGAGAGAAAGGGTCTTAGATAAAACAAACAGAGAGATCAATTTGTCAAGAAGCCCGCAAGCAGTTTTGGAAGCGGTTTCCTGAGAACGCGAGAGTGTCAAGCGTGAAGGACAAGACGGCTTGGGTGTCGCCGGAGCTCTCCCATCCGTGTCAAGTTGGGTAGGGAATCTTAAAGCGTGTGCGTCCGGGGTTCCTCTCATTACATTTCCCAGTTGGGCCGGGGCAATAACCCAGTTCATATTCCCCACCTCCGGTGCGCGTCGGCAGTAAGCGTGCAGGAGTCCAAATCGGAACTGTAACTGCATTCAAGAGCCCCCTCCCCTCCGAGAAGTCCCCGGTTGGTCAAGTTCTCCGGTTCAACTGTCAAGGCCCCGTCTGGGCTAGTGTTTTGCCCTCCCTGAGGGTCATCCAGGAGTATCCAAGGTAACCCGAGTGTCTTGGATGCGCATTCCTGAATGTGATCGGCTACAGACCCGCCATTCAAGGGTCACAAAGAATAAGTGACGGCTACATATCAGTGCGTTTAGCCCATCGAATTCTCTGTGTTGTTGGTTGAAGTGGAGAAGTTATCTCTTCGCACCACGCTCCCTCGTCTCTCATCGCCGCTCAAGTGCGTTCAAGAGTCAAGTGCATTCTAATACTTACATTCAAGAGCAAGTCAACCCAAATCTTGAGTGTCTGGTGGCAAATCCGGTTAGCCGAATCTAGCGATCGAGTCGATAGGGATTATCACAAGGTGCACGCCAGGTTCCTGGACACAGATCAAGATCTACGTTCAAGATCTTTGCTGGAAGCTTTGTTTGCCAGAGACACGTCCTAGCCCCCCTTCCCCACACACACAAAAAAAAAATCTACGTGGCCACTACACACCCTGGGCGAAACGTTTCACCGACTTTTGCCACAAAGAATGCAAAAGGCGGGAATTTTTGCGGGTGGTATCATCCACGGAGCAAGGTTTAGTTTTTTTACGGAATTTGAGTTTTTTTTACAATTTCTAATATCGGACTTTTACGGCAGTCGCAGCAAATGCGTGTAGTCCGGGTAGACCGAACACTGGGAGAGGTAGACAAAAGACATTCAGGAGGAGCTGCGGGCTCTTGCTGAGAATAGCAGGTGACGATGCTCCGAGGAGCGCACGTCCTACATACGAAGTAGGACTTCAATATCAAGCTGGATGTCGACGGATAGATCGAGCATGTTAAGGCTAGGGCCGTTGCTTGCGGGAACGAACAGCAGTTCAGCAACGGTTTCGCGTGGCCTTTGCCGCGGTTATCGATATGAGCAGTGTCAAGATAATACTGGCTCAGAAATAGAGGATTTCGACGAAGCCTGAGGGTATACAGAACGCGCATGCTGTAGTGGATGGTCACGACCCGGTGCCGAGGAAACGAAGCTAGAGACAAGGAAGTCGTCGACACCGGTGCTCGGTGGATGGAGTTGCTGAGGATGGTGTTTGCCGTTGCAGTGCGGAGGAGCTTTGTGGTTGCAGGAGCTCAGGGTTGGAGTGCAGTCGAGACTGTGCCGCGTTTACCCGGGGTTGTTACCAAAGAGGTAAGTTTATTAATGATGGAAAACAAAGCAAAAAAAATGGCGGACCTGAATTAACTTCTCTCCTGTAGTTCTCCTTGAGTCCTTGTCCAGATCCAGCGTTCATGTAGCTGTGAGCGCGTGCCTCCGGCCACTTGCATCTTGTGCCGCGCGCACCAAGCCCAGTAGGAACCCGTGCCGTCATCCTTGCCTTGCTTCACTAGTGCTGCGGAGTGTGTCAGGTTGCTTCATGCCTCTCCCATTGGACTCCCACTCGAGCGCGTGGACAACTAGCGCTGCAGCAGAGCCCAAGCTTGATCTTCAACCGCAATCATGGCGACATTGCCCTCTCAAGCTTGGTCGCGGCAGTAGCGTAGTTTCACTAGTCGAGTTGAGCACTAAGCTCGTCGCCGCTGCTCGCGTTAACATAATCACGAACCTTGAAAGGCACATTTTGGAATAGTGTAGATAACGGCTCCCAGGAATCCTCGATTGCTTGCAAGCCGATGACGCGGGTAGCGCCGTGAAGACCCCTATTGGGGCATGTCCTACCAGTGACTGTACCCGAGTGCGATTCAAATTCGTTTGCACGGTTGGGAGTAAGTACGGTCACTCGTGGTCATCCAAGCCATACTCCATCAGCAACGCCCGGAAAACTTGCAGCACGTCCTTATTAAGCCTCACGACGGTCCCGTTGAGCCATGGCGAGTAGACTAGGGTAAATGTGAGCTCCAGCTTCAGTCGTGCAGCGAGATGGTCATCGTTTCGTTCCGGAAATGACTGCCTTGATCAGACAGCAGGGTCTTCGGCATACCGTACCTTGCGTACCAGAGTGTAAGCGCCTTAGCGGCGATGTAGGATGTCGGCGTCCCACAAGGAAATAGTCACAAAAATGGGAAAGCCCGTCTTTCACCACCAGGAAGTAACTTGAGTCGCAGAAACTCTCCCCAAGAGACAAAAAGTCCCAGTGAACTATCTCGTTCCGCTCATTCGCATGCAGCAGCGGGCCGTATGGTCGCGGAATTTGACGCGGGCCCTTGAAATGTTTGCAAAGTAGGCAGTGTCGAACAAACTTCGCCACTTTGTCCTCGATCTTCGAGATGTAAAATCGCTCTTTCAGCACTTGTAACATGGCTTCCTGGCCGAGGTGTCCGTGCGAACCGCAGCGGGCAACCACGAAAATTCGAGCGATCAAGTCCTTTGCGTTATTAGGAATCCACGTGCGGTCGTCGACCATGACTACACCACCCACGTCTTCCGAAGCAAGCTGCAGCCGCGAAATCTCACGAGAGGCGGCCTGCTGAGAAGCTTGAATGTCATCACGCGTAGGAAAAACAAATCCGCTTTCACTGAGAGGGCAGAGTCGTGACAAATCGTCCACCGGGGTGACCTGGTGACTTCGGGTCCGTACTGCGGCGACAGTGGCGGTATCACGGGCATGCCAGCGAGAGATGATGTCTGCCCAAACATTTTTCTCTCCTGGTATGTGCTGAACGGTATATTGTAGTCCACACAAACGCATGGCCCAGCGTTGTAGGCGACTCGCACGTGTTTCTTGAGCTCTACACCAGGCGCAAAAATGTACACCAGGTTAGCGTGGTCACAGTAGAGACGAAACCCATTTGGTCGAAGAAGGAGATAGTCAAGATCATGACATGCCTTCACTCTGGGGGAAGGCCTCCTTCTCCACAACCGTCCAGTTCGTCTGTAAGCTTGAACAGCCCGCCCTTGCAAACTATCAGCTCGTGCTTCTGCTCATGCACGGGCAGTGATGCGTCCCATTGACGGACTTGTGTAAGGATAATGCTGTATCCAGTGGCAGACGCGTCTGTGAAGAGAAGTAGCTTGGCATCGGGGTCAGGAAATACCATCAGCGCAGAGTCTGCCACTAAAGACATGACAGCATCAAAGGCAGCATGCTCCTGGCCCGTCCACGTCGTCGCCACGTCGAGCGTGGTGCGGTTGCGCCTTCCGACACGCCCACGCTCGGTGTTTAACTTGTCTTGTAGTGGCGCGATTACTCGCGCGTAGTCAGGCAGTGAATCGTGCAGCCAATTGGTGGCGCACACAAAATACTGCAATTCGGCCACAGTTGTAGGTAGGGGCAGCTCAGCAAGAGCGCTGACACGGGTGGGGTCGTGACGGACGCCGTTGTTTGAAATGAGACGTCAGCACCCCACCACAGGGTCTCCAGCTCGAACAACGACGCCTTGCCCATATTCAGCTTGAAGTTGGCCTCAGCCACCAGCTAGAAGAAGACCGCAAGCGTCTGTACGAATTCTTGGACAGTTGGCGCGAACAAGATGACATCGTCGACCCAACGCTGAGTGAGGAATGAGGGGGCCAGCTTGGTCTGTACTTGGCTCTGAAAGTGCAGGGCAGAGTCCATTTCTCCCTGCGGGACCCGAGTTGGCGTGTAGACGCCATCTGGCGTGATAAATGAAAATACCTCGCGACTGGCCTCGTGCAAGGGCAATTGCTCGACCCCCTGCGTGAAGTCAAAACGAGGGAAGACTTTCTTGCCGTTGAATGAGTTGACCGTAGTCGCTGACAATGGCATCGTGCCAGCTATAAGAATCGTTGCTCGGTTGACAGGCCGATAGTCGATGGTCAGCCGGAACTTGTCTTGTGTGCCAGGTTTGCGTACAGGCACTACGGCACATGCCCACCGAGACGCGTTGTTCTGCTCCATCAGGCCGTTGTCAACAAGCGACTGCACGTAATCGCGGATAAATTGAGACTGCAGCGGCGCATATTTACGCGGCGGGCTGCGATGTGGAACGGCATCTGGTCTTAATGTAACTCGGAGTGGTTCGACGTCTGCCGGCGGATCAAGACCAACAGTCTCGCGCCACACGTCAGGGAATTCGTCTAGCATGTCACGAACTTGGCCGACATACTCAGGGGTAGACCGTTCACCACGGCACGATCTGTGACGGGCTTCCGTCGCGCGGTTGCCATCGCGTTGCGTGATGGCCAATCAGACCCCGATTGTGTATCACTGGCTGGGACGGCCTCGCGTGTCGAGGCTGTCTCGTCAATCAATAAACTCAGAGTTAATCCTACCGCTTCCTTCACAGTGTACGTCGGTAACGGGCCAGAAAGCCTGGTACACGATCCATCAACTGGGTATGCGCGTCGGAAGGCCCCAGGCTTGCAGCAGGCTCCAGAATATCGTCTCCGACAGGAAATTCGTCCACTTCTCCGTCTAGCAGTGATGGGCCAGCCAATTGAGCGAGCTGTTGGTCCACGTCGATTCCAAGTCCTTTTAGCACATCGTGCCCTAACAAAAACTCATCGCCGTCGCCAACCAAAACCAAACAGGGTACCGCACGTAATGAGACCAGGCCAGCAATGGTCGTCAACTCCAAGTCGAGCAATACTTCCTGGTCGCACAGCTGGACGCGGCCGTCTGCCATCACGGCAGAAGGCAGAGTCGTCACTTGGAGTGTAGGCTGTATCTCACGGAGGGCGTCGACAGTTTCTTGGGGCATTACGCTCTTGTCGGCGCCGGTGTCTGGCGAGTACGCCATCTCCACCAGCCCGTTCATACTTACAGTGCGACCACGGCTTACGTATCTAGCGGCCTTAGAGCGGACAGCGCTTGTGCGTTGCTCTTTGGCCTCGCGAAACTTTTCGCTGCGCTACTTCGCGTTGAGCGTTGGTCGCTGTTGGACAGGCGGCCAGCCAGTGGGCCCCCTTGCAAAGAGGCACCCATCCTGGGGCGGGGCAGTCGTGGTGCGCGAGCAGGAGCGGACGTCGAGGTTGCAGCCGGCGTTGAGCGTGTCGGCTCGGCCTTGGCGCCAGCGTTGGCGTTGCTGGGCTTCTGGGGCTTCCGTTCTGGCCTTGCCACCTTGGAGTCAGCCTTTTAGCGTAATCCTGTGAAATCCGATGAAACCGCTGTTGCACCTTTGTATGCTCTAGTGTCAGGTCAAAGAGGGCGACGTCATCAGACTTGCAGTCACGCCTCTCTAAATCGATAAGCCGAGTGATTTGCGACTTGAGCACGGGAGGCTGCAGATTATCGACCAGCAGGCGGCAGCGCGCCTTCATCCGGCTCTTGTAACCAGCGTCCGCTTCGTTCTCAGTTCCGATGAGACCTTGGAGTCCATTGTCCTCCACTATACCATTGAAATCCTCATAGTAGCGGAAAATGCGCGCGTCGCAGTTATCAATCGAAAAATCCATCTTTAAGTTCGCACGGAACAAAGGAGAGACGTCCGGTACAAACTCGTTCTTGAGCGTGCGGCAGCGCGCTTCCACGGCGCCCATGATGTTGGCGTCGGAGACGGACGCGATTGGCTTTTTGAGCACGTACTTGGCTAGGTTTTGAGGGTCTGGCGTCTCACCGAGCCCTTTACAGTAGCAACCACATTTTCGTACGTCTCACCCGTGGTGGTGCAGCGGTGCCGCATCTTCTCTGCGTAGCGCTCCCACTCACGGTGCCACTCAATCAGAGCAGCATGCTCCCAGCTTGTCAGCTCGGGGCCTTGATAACCTCGAAGATCGGCTGAGGGATCGACATTTCCACGTCTCCATCGGAGTTCACTGTGTAGCGTGTTCCCGGCATGTTGAAGTTGACCGAACTTAATACTTCAACCGAACTTAAGCAGATGCCCGCGCCTCGAACTTAGTCGACGAAGATCGCACTTAGTTGAGGAAGCACGGTAGTCTTGAAGGTCGGTCGCAGCGCGCACCGAGGAAGAGACGACGTGCCGTATGCTCGACTGAGTTGTACAAAGCAAATTGAGAACTGCTTGATTTATGAAGTGCGTCGGAGACGCCTGAAGCTACTTACGAATGCATGTGATCCCGAAGCTGCTCTGGGTTCGCTTTGGCGCTGATTCTGGGTTCTGCATGGCTTCTGGGTTCTGAGTTGCCGACGGCGGGATACGACATTCGCCCCCAGGTCATTAGTTGGTCGTGGCGGCGAAGTAGGGCTTGACTCGTCGTACGTTGATGGTCTCGGTGTAGTGACCACGGTCGATGGTGACCGTCCCGTTAGTTCCGACGTCGGTGACTGGAAAAGGACCGTCGGTAGACTGTGCAAGCTTTGCGAGGTTGCGGGTCTTGCGTATGATGAGAACTTGGTCGCCGATCTTGTACGTGTGGTCAATGCGTCCTTTATTCTCTCGGATATTTTCGCGGCGCGTTTGGCGTTCGCGGCGGGTGTAGGTTCGTGCCCAATTGGCGGTGAAATTGACTGCAGACATCATGTCCCTGCCGAACACTAGTTGAGCGGGTGAAGCATCCAACGTCGTGTGGTGCGTGGCTCGGATAGCAAAGGCGACTGCTGGAAGAAGTTCAATCCAGGCTTGTTGATCGAGACGAGTCGTTCGTATCAGGTTGCCCACTACTTGATGCACGCGCTCGAGTACGCCGTTTGCTTGTGGATTCTCGACCGTCGTAGACCGAGACTGGATCCCGTAAGACTGCAGTAGTTCTTGAAATTCTCGTCCTGTAAATTCCGTGCCTTCGTCGTGAATGCAGCGCAACGGTCGAGGGTATCTGCACAACCAGTACTCATCGAGTTGTTTGGCGGTTAAAACCGAAGTTTTGTCCTCGAGTGGGGCAATCTCCACCCAGTGCGTCGCCATGTCCATCATGGTGAACGCGTAAAACTTCTGTGCGCCGGGCTCTGTCGAATACGAGTAAGGGCCAATTTGATCGACGGCGATCTCGGTCCACGGCTGCTTTTCGTGCTTCTTTGCTGGTAGTCGTCCGTAGCGCTTTTGGGGCCGTTTCCAGAGCTGGCACGTGTTGCAGTGCTTGACTAGCTGTTCCACAGCTCGTTTCATGCCAGGCCAGTAGACTGCAGCAGACATCGTGAGGTACATTCTCGTCTTTCCAGGATGCAGGAGAACGTGATGGTAGAAGTGTAAGTCTTGCTCCCGAAGATCAGAGGGGATCACGAATTGCTGTTTCTGCGTCGCGAGCATGTCAATACCTGAGATCGTCTTGATCGTAAACTTGCGTGGATATTTCTCTGCTGCTGCCTTGAGCTCTTCATCTGCACGCTGAGCCTCGGCGAGGCGTTCGTAGTTGAGTGGATAATATTCCTCTAAGGTCATGACGAGCAGTTCGTCGTTGTCTTCTGGGGCCGGCAGTCGAGATAAGGCGTCTGCAACGATGTTGTCTTGTCCTTCGATGTATTGGATAACAGGGCCAAATTCTTCGAGCAGTAGACGCCAGCGCATGACGCGACTTGAGGTGAAGTTCGCACAGGAAAGGTTCTTGTGGTCTGTGTGCACCGTCAAACGCTGTCCAAACAGCATGCTCCGAAATTCCTTGAGGGTTTCCACAATTGATAGCAGCTCCTGCTCCATCACTGTGTAGTGCTGCTGGGCTCCAGTGAGTTTGCGACTGTAAAATGTCAGTGGTTTACCTTCTTGCGAGATGACGCCACCCAACTGTACGCCTGATGCGTCAGTGTGAATGTCAAAGGTTTTGCTGTAGTCTGGGTAATGTAGCAACGTTTCTCGCTGCATGAGAAGCTTGATCTTGTCGAAAGCATCTTAGTGAACACTCTGCCAACTCCACGGTGTTTTGTTGGAGGTTAGTGCAGATAATGGTGCCACTAAGTGGGCCCGTCGAGGCCACACATCTCGGTAGTAGTTTACCATCCCGAGGAAATGGCGTAGCTAATTGCGGTTGCGAGGCGTGGCAATCCGCTGGATGGCTGCGATCTTAGCAGGTTGAGGCATGAGACCTTCTGGAGTGAGCTTGTACCCCAGAAACTCGGTTTCTTTCGCGGCGAAGCGACACTTCTTCACATTGACAGTCAGTCCGGCGTCGCGCAAGCGGTCAAATACAACTCGTACATGGTCCAGGTGATCCAAGAAGTTGGTTGTCGTCACAATCACCACATCGTCCAGGTAACAGCGAACAAACTCCAAATCCCCAAGTAGCAGTGCAATGCGAGCTTGAAAATGATCCGGTGCAGTTGATACACCCATGGGTAGTCGCAGGTAGCGATAGTTCCCGAATGGTAGGATGAAAGCCGTGAGCAGTGACGACTTGTGAGTCAGTAGAATAGCATAGTACCCCATATTGAGATCAATGATCGTCACGTATACATAACGAGGCACACTGCGTAGCAAGTCATTGATTTTGGGCAGCGGCCACGGTTGGCGCTCCAGTTGCTCATTGAGGCGGCGGAGATCGTTAAGCACGCGGATGGTCTTGTCCTTCTTGGGAATCACAAACGTTGGGCTACCCAAATGACTTTCCGTGTCTCTGCATATCACTCCGAGCCCCTCGAGGCGTGCGATCTCCTTGCGTACAGCAGCTAGCTGGCTTTGGGGGATTGGGTACGGCCGAGAGTGACACGGCTTTAGCGAAGGCTTCGTAGGTATTTCGTAGGGCTCACCGCGCCACGTTCCTAGCTTTCCACTGAATAGCGTCGTCTCGTAGCCCTTGAGGAAGGTCAAGAGCTCGTTCTTCTCGTCCGAGCTGAGGTGATCAGGGAGGTGCTGCTCCAGTGGCTCGGGTTTGTAGTCCGCATCGAGAATGTCAAGCTGGCGAGTTTCAGCTGCGTCAATGGCACTCGCGACTTCTTGCGTGTGCTGATTCACGACGTCGTCAGCAAGTGCGGCTACTGCTTCTTGTAGCTGCTTCTTAGTCATGGCGCTGTTGTTTATGTGCATGGGAATCGTTGAGCCGTCCCACGTGATCGTCTTGTCTGCGAAATCGAGCACCACGCCGAGGTGAGTGAGGGCATCTCGTCCAAAGATGATGCCGTACGGTAGTTGGTCCACAACGAAGCAAGTCCAGTGCACGGTGCGCTGTTCTCCGAACTCCGTAAGCTGCAATTCCAGCTCCAGTTGACCTTTTGCTGCAAGTGTACCCTTAGGTAAGTCGAAAGACTTTGTCACTGGTGTCATCTTGGCTAATAGCGTCTTGTCCAGCAACGAATCGATCACCAATGTTCTGCTGGCGCCTGAATCGACCAGCGCAGTGAAGAACCTGCTGCACCCGGTACCTTTGAGACGAACAATCGTCTCGCATTTGACGTCAACGTGTTCATCGACATCGGTGATGGCGTGGAGCTCATCGGATGGTCCATCAGGCAGGCCGCAGTAGTTTAGCTCCTCCTGGGCCTTCTTTTCTGCTGAAAATGGCACTCCTCGTTGGAGTGCGAGCTCGTATGGTGGTGATCACACCACTTGCCGCTGTCACTGCCACCGCTGGGTTTTGGCTTCGTCGAGGTTGGGCCCGACTTTTTCTTGCCCTTGTTCTTGTTCGAGTGGCCTGGCTGCTGACCTTGTCGGCGCTCGTTACCGCTTTTCTCGCGACGTTCTTGATTTCGTTCTAGGCGTGTGAAGTAGCGTGCGAGCTCGGACAGTGTCGTCAGCTCCTTGCCGCTATCGTCGTTCTTGTCTTGCCACTCCATTGGCATACTCTTGCGGAAGTAGTAGCGAAGCGTTTTCTCAGGAACAGGCTCATCGTCCACGGGTAGGACGCCCACCAATGAAGCGATATTTCGCATCTCGGCGAGATGTTGGTGCGCGGACACGGTGCGAGCCTTTCGACTGTTCTTGAGCTTGTCGAGAAGATATTCACGAGGGTCACGAACAAGAAACTCCATAGCCACTTCACGCATGAATTCTTTGAACGTGTCGACTGTCTCTTCTTTGGGTGCTGCAGCGTTGAAGGCATCCAGCGCTTCGTCACGCAAGATAATGCGGGCATTCTGGAAAAGGATGTCACCTTCCTTGCGTTTAGCCCATCCCTTGAGGTTGATAAGCTTCTCGAAGGACTTCAACCAGGTCAACCGCTGGATGGTGTTGCCTGCGCTAAAGGTTTCGATAAGAACCTTGACGCGATCTTCGTGTCCTTCTTGACCGTAAGCCACGTAGTAGGTGAGTTGCTCTGGCTGCGTGCGCGTCGCGTGCTAAGAAGCCGTCGCCATGCCCCGTGCCAATGCCTTGGTTGGTTTGAATATTCAAATGCCGTATGCTCGACTGAGTTGTACAAAGCAAATTGAGAACTGCTTGATTTATGAAGTGCGTCGGAGACGCCTGAAGCTACTTACGAATGCATGTGATCCCGAAGCTGCTCTGGGTTCGCTTTGGCGCTGATTCTGGGTTCTGCATGGCTTCTGGGTTCTGAGTTGCCGACGGCGGGATACGACACGACGGCTGGACAGTCGACGACGTCGGGATCAACAAACTCACGCTTCGAAGAGCGCAAAACTAGCTTTGTCGCGTTTACCCGAGGTTGTTACCAAAGAGGTAAGTTTATTAATGATGGAAAACAAAGCAAAAAAAATGGCGGACCTGAATTAACTTCTCTCCTGTAGTTCTCCTTGTGTCCTTGTCCAGATCCAGCGTTCATGTAGCTGTGAGCGCGTGCCTCCGGCCACTTGCATCTTGTGCCGCGCGCACCAAGCCCAGTAGGAACCCGTGCCGTCATCCTTGCCTTGCTTCACTAGTGCTGCGGAGTGTGTCAGGTTGCTTCATGCCTCTCCCATTGGACTCCCACTCGAGCGCGTGGACAACTAGCGCTGCAGCAGAGCCCAAGCTTGATCTTCAACCGCAATCATGGCGACAGACTGCAATCCAGCAGCACCACAAGGATGTAACCGAGTCGCAGATCCCAGATATAGCAAGGGGCTAGCTCTGTGGGAAGGCGCGAAGCGAATTGGTAGATACTTTTGCATTTGCCTTCAATCAAGCAACCAACTCTTGCATTCGCACAGCGTGATACACGTCACACATGTAAAGCTACGACTAAGGAAAATTTGACACTTTTCATTCGAGCCGTGGGTGAAGACAAGCCTTACCCAAAACTTGTCAAACTTCTCTGGGATGAGGGCATCACACCAAGCCCGGCATGTGACTCTCGCCGTCGTTGCTGGACGCTTCCTGGCTGTTGGTACGTGAATCGTCACCTTGTTCTCGCCGTAGAAGTCGATGTACGCTGTCGAAATATCTGGTGTGTGGCCTTTTGGTATCGCTAGAGGTTCTCCTGAAACGCTTCCCAATTCACACGATATAATACTCCTCCGCAGCCAGTGGAAGCTTCTCGCAGCTTCTCGAAAGTATAGTTGTCGGTGCGAGGGATGGCTCCTAATTCGTTCCCAGCAGAGGATTCTAAAATGAAAGGCTCAGGTGGATGACAGCCAAAGTTTGAGCGTCAGAACGTCAGAATAATTTTTATTGCATCTCAACGAACGGCGATACTTCGGGAGGAACGTATTTGTCCAGGGTGATAGGGATTCCGGGGCTGCACGGTACAAACACCGCCGTGGAAACAGCATCTCTGCAGTCAATCGGGACGAGAGCTGCAGACGACTTGCTAGGTTTGGCAAAGCAGACGTGAATGGCGGCGAGCCGATTGCCAACACTGTCGTTGTGAAATGCTGCAATCGCTGAACACAATACTTGCACGCGCGTCGGATACAGCGCTGTCACTTCCGCCAGGGTTGTCTTCGGAGAAGCCGAAGCTACCCAGCGGTTGATCTTTTCGGTTGCATTTTGTTGACGGCTGCGGCTCGCAACACAGCGTGGAAGTACCCTCGCGCGCTCGCTTCAAAGTCGCCCCCGCCGTCAGCGGCATAGCACAGTCCGTGTTTCTGGAACTCGTGGTTGTAGAGCTCGCACAGCGTTCGAAAGCTGGATGGCTGTGTGGGGTCCACCCAGACTTCGTCCATCGCTGCAAGCAGCTCGGGGAGTCTGCAGCGAAGCCCACTGCGCCGAACGGTTGATTGCGAATGTCATCGCTGACATTGCAGCAAGCGGAGAAGCCGCTGTAGTAGTTGGGCCAGAGCCCGTGGACGGAGAGGCGGCTGAGCGCTCTACGGGGCTCACACACGATGCCGAGCGGGAACTTGTTGACGTTCCTGTGCGAGATGGTCAGGTCCACACCAGCGAGCAGGTCACGGCAGAATTGTGGCAGGAAGAGCTGCTCCAGCACGAGGAAATCAAAGTCGCCTGGCTGGTTCTTTTGCGCAGACAGGCTGGGTCTCGCGTCGGGCAGATCGGGCCTTGGGCAGCGCCCACGCAAATGTCCACGCACTGCTGCGAGTCGGGCAGCCATCCGCCCGGGTAGTCAATGCTCGCAGCGAGAGGAAGGAGGGCCAGCAGCAGCAGCAGCGGGAGCTGGAGCGTCATCTTGGTCAAAGATACTTCGACGCAATTGGCTCAAATTATGCTCAAGTGGCTGCTTGGTGCTTTGCTTGCATGGTTGTCACTTTACTATCTGCTCCCGCGTGTCGAGATGGTTCTGCGTGTGTCCAGCACTGCCGACGCGGTCGGCGCCGACGTCGGCCAGCTCATCCACGACCTGAGCCAGCAGGCCATCGCCGCCAACGGCCGCTTCACGGTGGCGCTCTCGGGCGGCTCTCTGCCCAAGGTTTGTCGGCCAATTCGCACTCCCTCTCGGTGCTGACCCGCTACCTGCTACCACAGATCCTCAACAAGGGCCTGCAGAACATCAAGGGCGACGTGGACTTCTCCAAGTGGTTTGTCTACTTTGCGGACGAGCGCTGCGTGGCGCTGGACCACGACGACAGCAACTACAAGGCCTGCAAGGCTGCGCTCTTTGACTTTGTAAGAGGAGGGCATTCCAATCGATTGGAATCGCTGCGTCGCTAACTTGCGCAACTGTCTACCAGATCCCCGTGCCGCCCAGTCAGATCTACAGCATCGACGCGACCCTCGCTAGCCCCGCTGCCATGGCCGTGGACTACACCAAGAAGCTGGCGGAGCTCTGGGGCAGCGACGTGAGTCCATTGCCTCCCCGCCCTTCCCTGTGTCGTTGCGCTAACCGTTATCTATCACCTGCAGCTGCCTCGCTTCGACCTGATCCTGCTGGGCATGGGCCCGGACGGCCACACGTGCTCGCTATTCCCTGGACACCCGCTGCTGGAGGAGAAGACGCTGTTCGTGGCATCCATCGAGGACTCGCCCAAGCCGCCCCCGCAGCGTATCACACTCACCTACCCGGTCGTCAACAATGCCGCCAACGTACGTGGGATGGAAAGTCTTAGTAGATTGCTGTCTCCATTTAACACGGTACCTGGTGTGCAGGTCGCGTTCGTCGCCACGGGCGCCGGCAAGGCGGAGCTGATCCCACACATGGTGGGCATCGAGAAGCGCTCGCCGCCGCTTCCAGCCGCCAACGTTAAGCCCACGGACGGCGTCGTCTACTGGTTCATTGACGAGGACGCGGCGGCCAAACTCTCGGACGAGGCCCGCATGTAGACAGGCACATCCCGGAGGCTTGCACTTCAAAAATGACAGTCGATGCTTTCGCGTGCTGCGATTGGCTAACGAGTTTAGGCTTTGATTGGCTGAATAAACGCCTATACTTAACTCGTGATGATTGCATCCGAAAGATGACAGCAAGTTGCACACACATACCGGGAACGCTCACTTCGCAAGATCGCTCGCGATGACCACCGACAAGCAGAAGAACGCGCTGGCCGTGGCCGCATGCGGCGTGGCGCTGGCCGGGCTGGCGCTGTGGGCGCGCAACCAGCAGCAGACGCGCACAAGACTGGCTCGCAGGGCGCTGACTCACCTGCGCTTCGACCTGAGCGTGGCGGAGGTGGAGGCCGAGACGCAGCGCATCCTGGCGGACATGAAGCGCGTAGACGACGAGGTGGCGGCGCTCTCCGGCGCACAAGTGACGTTCGCGGGGACAGCGCAGAGGCTCATCGACCTGGACCACGAGATGCTGAGCCGCGTGACCAACGTGACGTTCCTGGGGCAGGTGGCGGCCGACAAGGCGACACGCGACGCCTGCACCAAGGCGGACGAAGCCATCGAGGACTTTTCAGTGCAGCGCAGCATGCGTGCGGACGTGTATAAGGCCATCCACACGCTCTACAAGGGCGCAGAGTACCAGAAGCTGGACAAGATCACGCAGCGCTACGTACACCGCCTCGTGCAGGACTTTGAGCGCAACGGACTGCAGCTGCCCGAGGAGAAGCAGAAGGAGGTGCAGGCCTGGAAGCAGAAGCTGTCCAAGCTGGGCATCCAGTTCCAGCAAAACCTCTCGGAGGAGACCATCGAAGTCCAGTTCTCGCTTGAGGAGCTGCAGGGGCTCAGCGACGACTTTATCGCGGCGCTGGAGAAGGGCCCAGACGGCAAGTACAAAATCGCGCTCTCGTACCCGACGGTGTTTCCGATCCTCAACACGTGCACGGTCGAGTCGACGCGCAAGGCTGTGGAGTACGCCTTCAACCGCCGCTGCATCGACAAAAACGTCGCCATCCTCGAGGAGATGCTGGAGCTTCGACACAAGGTGGCACTTGCACTGGGGTACGAGAACCACGCCGCATACGTCCTTGAGCAGCGGTACGTTTGCTCGAAGTTTTGCAATCGTCATTGGGGTGTCGAGCTAATCAGCGTAAATCGTCGCGTACAGAATGGCAGAAAACCCCACGAACGTCAAGAAGTTCCTGTCGGATCTAGACAACAAGCTTGTCCCGCTTGCCAAGAAGGACCTCGACAACCTGCTGAAGCTGAAGGAAGCCGACTGCGAGCAGAACAAATGGAAGTTCGACGGCAAGATCAACATGTGGGATTTCCGCTTCTACATGGACCAGTTCGTGAAAAGCACTGCTCCATCGATGCTGAGAAGCTCCGTGAGTACTTCCCTCTCGATCACGTGACGAAGGAGCTTCTGGCAATGTACCAAGAGCTGTTGAGTCTGAAGTTCGTTGAGATCTCGCAGCCTCATGTGTGGCACAAGGAAGTCCGCATGTTTGCAGTGTACGATGCCCGTCCGCAGAAGGCTGGGCGTCTTGTTGGCCACTTCTACCTGGACCTGTTCCCGCGAGCGGGCAAGTATGGCCACGCTGCTTGCTTCACGCTGCAGCAGGGCTGCTGCAACTCGAAGGGAGTCCGCGAGGTGAGTCTCCTTGAACGCTATCCCGCCTACATTGATGATCTCGTTGACCCCTCCCTTTCCTCGTTTATTGATTAGTACCCCGCTGCTGCTATGGTAGCCAACTTCAACGCCCCGACAAAGTCGAAGCCGTCGCTGCTGGGGCATCAGGAAGTCGTAACGTACTTCCACGAGTTCGGTCATGTGATGCACTGCCTGTGCTCGGAAGTGGGCATTCCTCGCTTTGCTGGCACACGCGTAGAGCGTGACTTTGTGGAGGCTCCGAGCCAAATGCTCGAAAACTGGTGCTGGGAGAAGGAGCCGCTGCAGCGTCTATCCTCGCACTACCATCCGGAGAGGTGCGTCTGCGTCGCGGTGCATGGTCTGTTGAGAATTTGTCTAACTCTCCGGTTGTTGTCAACAGAAACTCTCGGACGACCTGATCGCCCGCCTGATCTCGACGAAGAACGCCAACACGGGTCTGCTGAACAAACGCCAACTGCTGTTCGCCACGTTTGACCAGATCATCCATTCCAAGGCCAAGTCGAACACGGCGCAGCTCCTCAGCCAGTTGCAGACGGAGATCATGCTCATCGACATGACGCGCGATACCAACTTTGCCGGATCGTTCGGCCACTTGGCAGGCGGCTATGACGCGCAGTACTACGGCTACATGTGGAGTGAGGTCTTCTCCATGGACATGTTCGTCTCTCGCTTCAAGAAGGAGGGCCTGATGAACCCCAAGACGGGGCTGGCGTATCGCGAGCTCATCCTGGCGCGTGGCGGCTCGGTGGACGCCAGCGTCATGCTGAAGGACTTTCTGGGTCGCGTACCGAACCAAGACGCGTTCCTGCTCAGCAAGGGGCTCAAGGTAGAGGCGTAGAAGTGTCCTGTGTGATAAGGTGGACGGTAGTGTTCATTTTGAAACCCACGTGGGAACAAGTTGCTGTTTGCCACGTCAGAATTTCTTGTCAACAATCCTATTGACAATATCCTCTATAAAATTTTGTAAAGGCGCATGATCTTCACAAAACGACCAGAGCTGTAAGCGCCGCGACTTTCCCTTCCCGCAGCAGCATGTCGTTCGAGGCGCAAGTCGTGGGGCTGCCCGGCAACTCGTTCGCCTTCACCAACTGCGTGTACGTGCACCTGGATGACTTTATGAACCTGGTGAAGCGGACGCCGCCGGGCGTCGTGACCAAGGAGGACCTGCGCGCCCACGGGCTCAACGTCTGGCTCAACCGCAAGTTCGTGCTGGCCGCCAAGCCCCACAAGGACATCCAGCCGGGCACTGTGGCCGTGGGAACTATGCAGCGCATGTGCGTGGGTCTCCCCATGAACCAGGCCTGCGAGGTCTCCGTGTACGCCCCTCCAGCACCAAGGCCGTGCTCAGCACCGCCACATTTGAGATCCAGCAGGTGCTGACGCGCGCCCAGGGCAATGAGCTCCGCGTTGTGGACTGCAAGATGCTCAAGGACCTCTTCGAGGCAGAGTACACGCACCAGGTCTTTGCGGTGGGGCAGATCATGGCTGTGCGCATCGACGGTCTCCCGGTGCGTCTGCAGTGCATCAACATCGACACGGTGGACGGCGACAGCAGTCGGACTCGTTTGCCCCGAGGGTCGGGGCCTTTCTCCAGGGTGCTATCATCAACTTCACCAAGGGAAGGACGCCCCCGTCCGTCTCACCAACCAGTCCAGCGGCATGACGCGCACGGTCTTCAAGCCAGACTTTGACTTTTCCAAGCTCGGCATCGGAGGTCTCGACAAGGAGTTCAACGACATCTTTAGACGCGCCTTTGCCTCGCGGTTGTTCCCGACAGATGTGATCCAGAAGCTCGGCATCCAGCACGTCCGAGGCATGCTGCTGTTTGGACCACCCGGTTGCGGTAAGACGCTGATTGCACGCAAGATCTCGCAAGCGTTGACTGCCAAGGAACCTAAAGTAGTCAACGGGCCAGAGATTCTGGATAAGTTTGTCGGTGAGTCCGAGCGCAAGATCCGTGAGCTATTCGCCGATGCGCGCAAGGATCAGGAGGAGCTCGGAGACGAGAGCGATGTGCATATCATCATCTTCGATGAAATTGACGCCATTTGCAAGCAGCGTGGCTCGAGTCGCGATGGCACAGGCGTCGGTGACAGTGTGGTGAACCAGCTCCTAACACAGATCGACGGTGTTGACAGTCTCAACAATGTGCTGGTGATTGGCATGACAAACCGAAAGGTGAGGTTTTGCTTGACGCGTCGATTTGACTTTTTGACTGCACTAATGCAACACATTCTGGGATTCGTAGGACATGCTTGATGAGGCCTTGATGCGTCCCGGCCGTTTGGAGGTGCAGATCGAGATCAACCTGCCAGACGAAAAGGGCCGCGCGCAGATTCTCAAAATCCACACAGACCGTGCCCGAGACAAGGGGCATTGCACCCCAAGGTTATCGCGGATCTCGACAATTGTCTGGATCCTACCAAGCCAGTGAGTGATGACCCTGACTACAAAAACCTTGTCCAAAGGACAAAGAACTTTTCGGGCGCTGAACTGGAAGGTCTGGTGCGTGCAGCCACAGCACACGCGCTCTCTCGCGGAACGGATGGTCGGACCATGCACGCCATCACCAACTTTAACCCGGAAATCACCATGGAGGACTTTGCGCTGGCACTGGAGGAGGTCAAGCCCAAGTTTGGCGCCCCCAGCGATGAGCTTGCACTGTACTACAAGAACGGCTTGATCCCTTACGGCAAATCGTTCACCGAAGTGAAAGAGGCGCTGATGCGTGTGATTGATCAAGTACGCTCGAACGACAAGACGCCTCTGATGTCGGTGCTGCTTCACGGCGAACGTGGTGCAGGTAAAACCGCGCTCGCCACTTATTGCGCAGTTGCGAGCGAGTTCCCTTTGGTGCGTATGGTCAAGGCGTCAGAACTCATTTCCCGCGCGGAGAATGGCAAGTGCGCCTACATCAACACGCTGTTTGAGGAGGCGTACCGGTCCCCGCTCAGCATCATCATCCTGGACGACATCGAGCGGCTCATGGACTACGTTGGTACGTCATCAGCTACTACACTGCGGAATTGATGCTGTACAGCTCACGAGCTTTGTTTCTATCGCAGGTATGGGCCCTCGGTTCTCCAACTTGGTGCTGCAGGCGCTGATGGTGTTGGTGCGCAACCCGGTGCCCGTGGCTGGACGAAAGCTGGTGGTGATCGGCGTCACGTCCAACATCACGGCCATGCAATCGGTGGAGCTGAGCGACGTGTTCGACCTGTGTCTGGAAGTGCCGCAGCTCACACAGAAGCACGAGCTGGACGCCGTGATCACCCACACGGGGCTGCCGGTGGAGGACGACCAGAAGGACGCGGTGCTCAGCGTGCTGTCGGACCGCCCCATCTCGGTCAAGAAGCTGCTGCTGGTGACGGAGATGGCCAAGGAGGAGCTCGCGCGCACGGGGAGAGCGCCATCACGGCGCAGCAGCTCATCGAATGCGCCTACAAGTTCATTTAGTTCATTTAGACAAGGCATAGATCAACAACTGTGCCATCTGCTTGCACTTTTCTTGCCGTTTCCCACACAAAGATCCGCATCAAACGGCGCAGAGCTCCGTCGCGATGGCCAAGAAGTCCAAGAAGCCCGCCGCCGCCAAGCCCCAGGACGCCCCCAAGACGGCGGACGGCGGGCCTGGCCACGAGCCGCTGGGCCCCGACGAGACGCAGACCAAGTCGCAGCGCCGCCGCGCCTCGGAGAAGATCGACCAGCTGCTGGAGGCGCGGCCCGACCCGGAGGCGCTCGAGCAGCGCAACGTGCTGCCGACGGCCTCGACCAACGTGGCGCCCACACTGCAGGGCGTGCAGAGGCAGCTGCAGCGCAAGATCAGCGCCGATGGGCTGGCGCACAAGCTCGAGGGCCGCCCTGACGTGCAGGAGCTGCAGGACCGCGCCATCGTGCACGGGGAGACGGCGTGGCGCCCAGTCTGCAGGCCACGCAGGAGAAGCTGCAGCGGCAGCTCAACTCGGACAAGGTGAACCAGCATCTGACCAAGCGCCCGTCGATCGACGAGCTGCGCACCACGGGGTGCTGGAAACGAGCGCCGAGCTGGCGCCGAGTCTCACGGCCACGGCCAAGAAGCTCGAGAGGAACCTCGTGCAAAACCAGGTGTCGCACCTGCTCGAGTCGAGGCCCGAGAAGGACGAGCTGGTCTCGCAGAACATCCTGGAAGGTAGGTGGCGCCAAAGATTTTTCTTTTGCTGTGCTGCAGTGGTTAATGACGAGAGGAATTCCTCGCTGT
This sequence comes from Phytophthora quininea, assembly GCA_011947345.1. Taxonomy (NCBI): domain Eukaryota; phylum Oomycota; class Peronosporomycetes; order Peronosporales; family Peronosporaceae; genus Phytophthora; species Phytophthora quininea. The sequence continues at coordinate 80,840 of JAAVTG010000114.1, forward strand.
GTCCTGTTGTGGCTCTCTCCAGGGCAAGACGCTGCAGTGGCACCAGTGCTGCAAGGCGCCAAACATCAGCTCGAGCGCCAGTTGAAGGCAGACCAAATTGCAAGACAGCTGCGCCATAGACCCTCCCTGTCCGAGCTGGAGGAAAAGGGTCTCATTGACGGTGAGGCAACTGGCGTCCGACATTCGGAGTAGCGGCATATCGACTGATAGGGTGGCGTTCTCGTTTGCTAGAGGGGAGTTGGGAGACGACGGTCTGCCGAGGAAGCGCTCGACGTCACAGCGAGCACGCTACGCGTTGGCGCTCAAGGCAGCCAGCCGAATTGCGGCCGACAAGTTGATCTCGGCGGATGAGAAGGCGCGTCTGAAGGATTTGATTCTGAGCGATGACGAAAAGGTCGTCGCTGCGCTCGAGTGTTACGAGCTGGATGAGGATATTGAAGAAATGCTGGACACACTGTACCGCGTGGCGAAGGTGTCGACGTGATGAAGATTTACGTCGTGGAGGGAGCACCTCAAGGAGAAGAGCGTGGCGTTTGGTGGGTGCCATGGCGTGCATGTGCTCGAGCCTGTTGTTTCCATTACGAGTTGCCAATGATTCTGCATACAATAGGAATACCTGTTGATTCCAAGTTGTTCGTTGCCTCTATGCGGATCGCGTGTCCATAAAAGCATCTACGCCGTCACGAAGTGCGCTGAGTTAACAACAACATGAGTTAGTGGCAGTTCATCTGACAAATACAGCGAGCAGGGGCCCCTTACTTGATCTGCAGCAACGAGTCTACCACACCGAAGAAGGTGCGGTCTTCAAATGGCATAGCCTGCGTCGCAGGCGGCTCCGGATGCTGCAGCCACGCAGAAAACAGCAAGAGGTGGCCATTCATCGCGACGAAGTCCTTTTGCAGCTGTGCCGACAGAGGAGATGCATGCGATAGCGTCTCCACCAGCGTGTAACTGGAGCGTGGGAAGCTTTCCTTGTCGCGAGTCCTATTCGGGTACAAAAATGTAAGTTCTCCATTGTCGATTGTACTGCTGCCCGCCTTCACAAACCAGCACTCTTCGTCCTTGAGAAGGCCGTAGAGTTCAACGACTGCCTGGTACAAAGCCTTCTGCTGTTCCTTAGACGCCTGCACAGCTACAGGGTCAGCAAATGACAGTAATTTTACCAGAAACACTTGCCTATCGTACCTCATCAACGCCTACGGAGAAGAACCACCCTGGCAATTCCGAGCCATTCATGCCGATCGATCCAGCAACACCAGCAATCCTGGGGTCATCGATTTTCTTGACACTTGTCGAGAACGACAGCGCTTCTAGCAGCTCACTGAGTCTGCACCAGCAGCAAACCACAAAGTTCTAAATTCGCTCCGTTCCTCGTTGCGACTGCACTGGCCACCAAACTTACTTGGAGTCGGAAGTAGTGCTCGATTGCAGTCTCCGGAAGGAAGAGATGACTATGCACTCGGTCTTGTGACCTGGCCACGCCTTGACTTGGCATTCTCGGTCGCAGAACAGCGCCGCATCGCAGTTGGAGCACCGCTAGAAATTAACACCTCATGAGTGACAACCTTCAGACCAAACAAACTGCTCGGTCCGACCTTCAAACTCGCAACGCCCTCCAGTTTCTGGCGGCAGTAGTGGCAGCCAGAGCCGATGATCCACACCTCACCGCCGTGCTGCTTAAAGTGCTCCAGCAGCCGCATCTCGGCCGCGGCAGTAGCGTCCTCGCATAGCTGGTCATACGTCTTGTCCGACATTGCGTCTGAATGGAGACCGACTGCCTCAATACAAACATCAAGATAAAGGACCACTATTCGGGTGATTCACTACATATGGCTTCATCGATGGCGGAGCTGATGGCGATTCGATTCTGGCAGGGCGGCGACCGTGGGAACGTGTCCATAGGGCAGCAGCTAAGCAGCTTGGGCAGGATTTCTTACTGTAGTAAGTCACTCTAAGCGGAAGGTAAATATCCGCGGCACTCGTTTGCCCCGCAACGACACTTGTGTCCTGCAGCGTGACCATCTCTCTCTCCACCGGCATGCATGATTCCAGCTCCATAGTCGAAGGTCAGCTCCTTGCCAGACTCGACCTGTCTCCTCGTGAAGAACAGCAGCCTCGGAACGTACGAGTCCACGCGCACGGCCGCCACCTCCAGGTTGGGGTCGCAGCTGTGGTTGAAGAATCGCGTCAAGCTGCCGCTGGTGGACGCGTCCACGTTGGTGCGCACGACGTCAAAGTCGACACCGGAGACGCCTCGCCTCGCCACGTGCTCCCTCAGCGACAGCACGTAGTTGACGCCCCTGGGGTCGTACTCGTTTCGGTAGCGCCTTCGCATCTCTCGACTCGAGACCAGCTCACCCGTGTACTCGCCCACGAACTCGCCTCGTTGGATGTCCTGCGCAGCTAACACGCCCCATCCTTTGCCAGCGCATGGGGCGACAGCAACCTGAACTTGTCGACCAAGCATCGCTCGACGACATCGCTCGTCGCTCTGCTGCTGTTTGGTGCGTACGTCGACCGGCAGCTTGTGCTGGTTGCTGACGGTCGGGGAAACTGCACCGCCGCGAGGTAGAGGAAGTTCATGAGCCGAAAGAGTCTCTCCAGTCGACTGCGAGTGCTTCGAGTTGCTAGCTGCACTGGGACTGGTATCGCCTCCTTCCCTAGAGACGTCCTGCAGCACAGCGTCCAGCCACGTGGCGATGGCTTTTCGAGTCTCTCTGCACGCGCATCCGAGCGACACTGCCGAGCTCTCGTCCAGAAATCTGTAGAGAGATCGGTGCGGGGAGAACATGAGTGAAAGCACATCGGACAGAGAGGCGCTCCCTCTCGCGCACAGCTTCTTCATGCTCCGTAGCAGCTCCACTGGAGGATCGATCGTGTGAGTGGCCTGTCGATGGACGCTGTGGATTGGCAAGGCGGAAGCAAGTCACCGCGCGATCGAACATGCTCACGGTGGGGGTGTTGTGTTGATATTGATGACATAGCTAGTTAGTGTATAGACTTGAGATGCTACTTGGTACTTGGCACGCTCAACGCGGTTCATAGGGACGAGAGATACAACTTTTACAACCGCAAGAAGCGCTCGACGACGTGCGGGATGGCCTGGCAGCCGTCGCACGCGGCGTCCCTCGACTGCGGCTCGGTCTTGCTGCTGACGGCCATGCGGATGAAGGCGGCGCAGAAGCTCCGCAGCAGCTTCTTGCGGCGCTCCACGCCCGTCGCCAGCTTGGCGTACAGCCGCGGCTGGGCCAGCGAGTACAGGATGAAGTGCATGTACTTGCTGCAGTACTTGCAGATGTGGCCGTCGTCGTGCTTGCGTTGCGCGTAGGCCCAGGCCTGGTAGCGCAGCTGGGCAAAGTCGGAGAAGCGGCGCTCGATCCGGTAGTCGGGTCTTGAGGCGGAGGCTGCGGGCGCGTTTCGTGTGGGGATGCGCGACGTGTGGTGCAGCAGGAAGACGTCCAGCACGTACAAGACGACGCCGTTGCGCTCGACGGTGGCGTTGATTTCGACGCGGTCGATGGTCTCGAGGAACGAGATGGGGCCGGCGGCCTTGCACGAGTGGGTGGGGGTGAGGACCACGGGCGTCAGGCGCTGCAGCTGTGGCAGCATCGAGATGGCGGCGGTCGGCATGGTCGTGCTCGTAGTAGAGTTGGGCAGCACTGGAGAAATTCAAGAGTGATTGGCGAGCGAGATACTATTGTACTTCCTGTGCTTGCCGGCGGCAACGACAGCAGCATGCAAGTCATGTAGCCATGTACCGCTCTTTAGCACGTTCAAGCGCGGCAGACGGGGCAGTCATGTGGATGATAGAGGCTCTCTCCGAAACGATCGTGCGAGGCAGGCGCCCGGGTTGTATGGGGCTGGTCATTCCCAGGCATATCTCTTCGGCAGACGCGAGGATATCCGCAGACAACAGCTCGGATCACGACACAGACTAACGCTAGCGTCTAACACATCGAATAGAGCGTGTCTCGCGAGTGTCTCCGTTCTCCGTTGCTTGTGGCGACGTTCGACGTTCGACGTTCGCAGCGTGTCGGACATGGTACTCGATCGGTCTATAACGATGACCTCTTTTGCAGCATGCACTGACCGCACTACTAGCACTTGCATTCACACAGGTGTGCTAGTAGAAATTACCAGTACGAAATAGCCGCTTAGTTGACGACTCGTCAACTAACAAAAAAGGCAACTTGCTCTTCTGCTTGGTTTGCCGGCACCACCCCTCGGTCGTCTTGACCAAAGCAGACAGCTTCCACTTCGAGTGCACTCACTGCTCGCTAGGCTTTCAGGCGTGATCTGTATGATGAAGTTCATCAGGGGCGGACGAGCCGCCATTGACTCTACCGTGCTTGTCTTTGCGGAAGGAAGACGAGTTCAAGCACACCGCCGGCACGCCTCGCAGCGAGAACGTCCGCATCAGGAGGATCAGGCGCTGTGTCCTTGATGTGGGTGGACACTAACCACGCGTTTGGAGACGTCTTCCGGCGCTTGGGTCGGTCTCGACGGCCATGGAGTCTGCAGCGGTGACCGAGCCTCACTCGCTTCGGAGCGGCTCTCGCCGAGGGTCCGACCCCACTTGCACCGAACGAAATTCGCGAGCCGAAACGCGAGAAAGCAGAGCAGCAGACATTCAGTAAGGACTCGAGTCGTTGCACTAGATTTTCAGCACTGGATGCTGCACGCAGATACTTACCACCAGCGAATTTGTTGCAGCCGCGGGTCATCGAGGCGCCATACCTCTAACCCAACGCGCCCTAGTGCTCTGCCGCCTGCTATTTCAGCGTCACCTCCAGCAGCCCATGGAAGCAAGACCCAAGCAAATACACGGTGATTCCAGAGGTGGCAGAAGGACCGGAATGGAGCCAGGGATGACAGTAAGTCCTATTCGTCAAATGGGATGAGGTACTTGACCCCAAATACCACGTCGAGCTAGTTCATAGCTGCTTACAAGCGCAACCTCGCGAAATGTTGTCGACGCGTTTGGCTGCGCTTCGCCGCCACTTGTACAGACCGCGCCCACGAGTTCTACACCCAGGGTTGCTTCCGGAATAAATGGAGCCTCGCGATTTACGTGCTTGTTTTCGCTTGATAACGGGAAAATTGCTGCTGCTAGTCTTGTCAACGACAGACAACGTTCTTTGATATTGATGACAGCAACGAGATAGTTCAGCAAGCGGCCGAGACCGCCATCGTGTCGTGCTCGCATTGCAAGTGCCTTGTCCACCCCACTAAGCCCGATGGAAACGTCTCGCTCGATTGAGAACGATCGAGTAAAAATCAACGGCAACAGATTCAAACTTAGGCTGCACAGCTTAGCAGCAAACAGCTCAATCACTGGCCGTTCATTCTCCACGCAATATCCGTTGTGAAATAGTCTGCTAACTGTCCTTGCCTTGTCTGAAAAACCACGGTTGACACTCGGCCATCGACACCACTCAGCCAGCCAGACGTCGCTACTTCTTGTCGAAAGTAGTGCATTAAGCATAATGTCACCACTGTTGGTGTGAACAGCGCTTCCGATACACATCGACGGGAAACTTTCGCGAACAGATTGAGCAGACTGAAGTAGATCACCACCAAGTGAGCGATTGCTGGGTAAATAACAAACCATGTCTCTGAGAGAGCGTTTTGCTGATTTACAGCCCACCGTCCAAAAGGCTGTCAATGTCATTTTCAAGCGAGGCAGCGAGACGACCGGCAGGAACATAAATGTACTGGACCCCGCGAGGCAGTTAATATCCCCGCTGAACCACTGACTTTTGCCTCGCAATGCTCCTGTGTGAAGTGTAGTGAGTGCCAAAATCCAGCGCAGCAGCTCGAGGCTGGTCGTCGCGTTTGAAAGTAAGAAACGCTACGCACTGTAGTTAGTGGCAAGTAATATGGAGCACCAGAGCAGGAACTTAGCATGTCTGAGTACCAGCGCGTGCCCTGTGGATCTTCGTACCACCGTTCCTCCAAACACCTCCTGGAAGTCTCAGCCACTCGATAGTCCTCTCGTATCGGACGCCTTTGTTTACAGCTCGAAAACTTGCCGTTGGAGACGTTTGGTCACTAAAGGCATCCTTCAAATGGAAAACGCACGCATCACCTTCCCATGTTGGCACGGTATGCAGCACGTAGATGGAGTTGTCCCAGTATGGCATTATGAGCACAGGGAGCGTGTCCGAGAGGAGGAAGAGGTTGTTGCTGTCCCAATCGTCAACAACTCGATGGCTATCCCGAGTGAGGTTAGCATAGCCAATGTGTTCACACGCTTCGAGAATGTTGTCGACAGTATCTGCTATCAGTTTGCACATCGACTCATACGCAGCTTTAGCTGTAGAATCCAACGCGTCGGTGACCGAGCCAGCATGGTGCTGCTTGAGTCGGCAGCCGTGACGTGCGCGAGCTGTAGAGTGTCCAAGTATGGCTGAAATTTCCGGAGCAGCGAGAAGAGAGCTCACGAGTTTGGGCTCGTAAAATCGCCCGTTGTGCACGCAAGCAATCACCCGGTCCGCAAAGGGGACGTCGTTGGTGCCAACGATTTGAGCTGGCCCTAGTGTCGGACTTCACCCATAGTCAAGATGCTCGACAGTCGTTCTCGAGTCCCAGATCGCCCCCAGAAGTTGCAACAAATTCGCTGGTGGCAAGTATCTGCGTGCAGCATCCAGTGCTGAAAATCTAGTGCAACGACTCGAGTCCTTACTGAATGTCTGCTGCTCTGCTTTCTCGCGTTTCGGCTCGCGAATTTCGTTCGGTGCAAGTGGGGTCGGACCCTCGGCGAGAGCCGCTCCGAAGCGAGTGAGGCTCGGTCACCGCTGCAGACTCCATGGCCGTCGAGACCGACCCAAGCGCCGGAAGACGTCTCCAAACGCGTGGTTAGTGTCCACCCACATCAAGGACACAGCGCCTGATCCTCCTGATGCGGACGTTCTCGCTGCGAGGCGTGCCGGCGGTGTGCTTGAACTCGTCTTCCTTCCGCAAAGACAAGCACGGTAGAGTCAATGGCGGCTCGTCCGCCCCTGATGAACTTCATCATACAGATCACGCCTGAAAGCCTAGCGAGCAGTGAGTGCACTCGAAGTGGAAGCTGTCTGCTTTGGTCAAGACGACCGAGGGGTGGTGCCGGCAAACCAAGCAGAAGAGCAAGTTGCCTTTTTGTTAGTTGACGAGTCGTCAACTAAGCGGCTATTTCGTACTGGTAATTTCTACTGGCACACCTGTGTGAATGCAAGTGCTAGTAGTGCGGTCAGTGCATGCTGCAAAAGAGGTCATCGTTATAGACCGATCGAGTACCATGTCCGACACGCTGCGAACGTCGAACGTCGAACGTCGCCACAAGCAACGGAGAACGGAGACACTCGCGAGACACGCTCTATTCGATGTGTTAGACGCTAGCGTTAGTCTGTGTCGTGATCCGAGCTGTTGTCTGCGGATATCCTCGCGTCTGCCGAAGAGATATGCCTGGGAATGACCAGCCCCATACAACCCGGGCGCCTGCCTCGCACGATCGTTTCGGAGAGAGCCTCTATCATCCACATGACTGCCCCGTCTGCCGCGCTTGAACGTGCTAAAGAGCGGTACATGGCTACATGACTTGCATGCTGCTGTCGTTGCCGCCGGCAAGCACAGGAAGTACAATAGTATCTCGCTCGCCAATCACTCTTGAATTTCTCCAGTGCTGCCCAACTCTACTACGAGCACGACCATGCCGACCGCCGCCATCTCGATGCTGCCACAGCTGCAGCGCCTGACGCCCGTGGTCCTCACCCCCACCCACTCGTGCAAGGCCGCCGGCCCCATCTCGTTCCTCGAGACCATCGACCGCGTCGAAATCAACGCCACCGTCGAGCGCAACGGCGTCGTCTTGTACGTGCTGGACGTCTTCCTGCTGCACCACACGTCGCGCATCCCCACACGAAACGCGCCCGCAGCCTCCGCCTCAAGACCCGACTACCGGATCGAGCGCCGCTTCTCCGACTTTGCCCAGCTGCGCTACCAGGCCTGGGCCTACGCGCAACGCAAGCACGACGACGGCCACATCTGCAAGTACTGCAGCAAGTACATGCACTTCATCCTGTACTCGCTGGCCCAGCCGCGGCTGTACGCCAAGCTGGCGACGGGCGTGGAGCGCCGCAAGAAGCTGCTGCGGAGCTTCTGCGCCGCCTTCATCCGCATGGCCGTCAGCAGCAAGACCGAGCCGCAGTCGAGGGACGCCGCGTGCGACGGCTGCCAGGCCATCCCGCACGTCGTCGAGCGCTTCTTGCGGTTGTAAAAGTTGTATCTCTCGTCCCTATGAACCGCGTTGAGCGTGCCAAGTACCAAGTAGCATCTCAAGTCTATACACTAACTAGCTATGTCATCAATATCAACACAACACCCCCACCGTGAGCATGTTCGATCGCGCGGTGACTTGCTTCCGCCTTGCCAATCCACAGCGTCCATCGACAGGCCACTCACACGATCGATCCTCCAGTGGAGCTGCTACGGAGCATGAAGAAGCTGTGCGCGAGAGGGAGCGCCTCTCTGTCCGATGTGCTTTCACTCATGTTCTCCCCGCACCGATCTCTCTACAGATTTCTGGACGAGAGCTCGGCAGTGTCGCTCGGATGCGCGTGCAGAGAGACTCGAAAAGCCATCGCCACGTGGCTGGACGCTGTGCTGCAGGACGTCTCTCTAGGGAAGGAGGCGATACCAGTCCCAGTGCAGCTAGCAACTCGAAGCACTCGCAGTCGACTGGAGAGACTCTTTCGGCTCATGAACTTCCTCTACCTCGCGGCGGTGCAGTTTCCCGACCGTCAGCAACCAGCACAAGCTGCCGGTCGACGTACGCACCAAACAGCAGCAGAGCGACGAGCGATGTCGTCGAGCGATGCTTGGTCGACAAGTTCAGGTTGCTGTCGCCCCATGCGCTGGCAAAGGATGGGGCGTGTTAGCTGCGCAGGACATCCAACGAGGCGAGTTCGTGGGCGAGTACACGGGTGAGCTGGTCTCGAGTCGAGAGATGCGAAGGCGCTACCGAAACGAGTACGACCCCAGGGGCGTCAACTACGTGCTGTCGCTGAGGGAGCACGTGGCGAGGCGAGGCGTCTCCGGTGTCGACTTTGACGTCGTGCGCACCAACGTGGACGCGTCCACCAGCGGCAGCTTGACGCGATTCTTCAACCACAGCTGCGACCCCAACCTGGAGGTGGCGGCCGTGCGCGTGGACTCGTACGTTCCGAGGCTGCTGTTCTTCACGAGGAGACGGGTCGAGTCTGGCAAGGAGCTGACCTTCGACTATGGAGCTGGAATCATGCATGCCGGTGGAGAGAGAGATGGTCACGCTGCAGGACACAAGTGTCGTTGCGGGGCAAACGAGTGCCGCGGATATTTACCTTCCGCTTAGAGTGACTTACTACAGTAAGAAATCCTGCCCAAGCTGCTTAGCTGCTGCCCTATGGACACGTTCCCACGGTCGCCGCCCTGCCAGAATCGCCATCAGCTTGTCGCCGGACGAATTTGATCAAGTGCTGTTGCGCTGCATAACCCACGCTTCAAATGCGTTCGGCATTTACTTTGGCGTGGCATCGGCCCCAGTTTCGCGAACATCACAGGCATGGTTTCCTCTGTCCAAGCAGTGGTGTTCCAATGCCGATTTGTGAGTGTGATTCGGCAATCGACAACTCAAGTCTGGCCTCAGACGCTCTTCTCGATGAAGAGCATACCACAGAGAAACCCACACGAAGACACCCCAGCGACCAGCTCTGTTACTGCCTCCTCCTGCCACAAGTTTGTTCGCGGGGAAGACTCCGGCTCATCGTCCACTTCGTAGCGAATCCTCGCTACTCTCGGAAAAGCGTCCACCATGGCCTGCTTAATCTTCAGAAAGTGCTGACACTGCTTGCGAATGTCGGACGTCAAGGCGTACACGAGCTGCGAGGCGTCTCGATAGCCGAGCGTGTTAATCTTGAGGTGGTCCAGCGTCGTCCAGTACGAGCAGATATGGCGGATGATGATGTCGCCATGGCGCCTCGCCACGTTGGACGTGTAGAAGCCGCTGTACGGGATCATCTCCTCCCGCATCTCGTACGTCCTCCGATCAATCTCCATCTGATGCAGCCCCTCCGCTTTCCAGCCCAGCAGCTTCTTCTGCACGGCTGCTCTCCAGTCGCTGACCATCTCGCCGACTTTTGCCTGGTACTTCTCCACCTCGTCAGCGTACAACCGACACACGGCACAGCTCACCTTCCCGGTCTCCTTGTCCACGTGCATGTTCTCCCAGTGCAGCCCGAACAGCGACGTCAGCTTGCCATTCTGAGCTACCAGCGCTTCGCTAATGCGTCGAGCGACGTCCTGGTCTGCATCGTCACTCGCTTTCGCTCGAGTATCGGAAGGATGCAGTCGCACGATCACCGGCCGAGCCGTGTAGACGGTAGCCGCATACTTGAAGGAGATGTAGCTCTGTGGCAGGAGCTTGGTAACCATAAAATCGATGATGGACAGCAGCGGCACGTGCTGCCACTGCGGTGTGTCCCGCACCGTGTCCTTCCAGTACGTGAGCTCCTTGCCAGCCGCCGCGCGCACATGGCAGTCCTCCCAGACGTCGGCAGGCTCGTCCTCCTCGTCCCAGTCGCCTTCCAGCCGCTCGTCCGCGCGCCAGGCCGGCGTCAGGTGCCACCAGTCGGCGGCGCATTTCTGGTGGAAGTGCTGGGCGTAGCGGGTCTTCTCCAGCGCCGTGGCCGTCAGCTCGCGGTCGTGGCGCAGCGCGCGACTGCTGTTGAGCAGGTTGATGGCCTCGCGCAGGTCCAGGAACTCCACCAGCAGCGCCACGGGCAGCCGCAGGAACACGCAGGAGCTCATGGCGATGGTCCGACTCGATTGGTGAATAATGGATGGAAAGTTCAGACTCGGCAACACTGCTTGAGCTACTGGTCCCTAGGCTATTCCTCTCGACCGACGGCGTTGGCGTTGACGGGGTCCTTGGCGCAGGTCTTGTCGGCGGCGACGCCCACGAAGATGGGGAACCGAGGGATGCCGTCGTTCGTCAGCTCCTGGCACTTGTACACGATGATGCTGCCGATGGCCGGGGGTTGTCGCGCTGCTTGTCCGACAGGCCGCTGGCCACTTTGAACATCTTGCCGCTGGCCATGCGGCAGCGCAGCGCGCCCACCATGCCTGTGTATTTGCCTTTGCCGTCCTCGTACGCGAGTACCTCCGCCTCGCCGTCGTGGAAACTCTTAATCTTGAGCAGCGACGACGACCGCCCTTGCGCGTACTTGCTGCCTGGCTGACGAATCATGAGGCCTTCGCCGCCGAGCTTCTCGATCTCGTTGAACACTTTGTCCAAGTGCTCGAGGGACTTGCACTGGGTGTGCTCCACCCACTCGATGTATTGAGACGAAGCCTTAATCACTACCTCCTGAGCATGCTCCATGCGATCCTCGAACGGTTTGCCCTTGAGACTCGGAGCGTCAAACACCTTATAGACGATCTTCCCCACTCTTTAGAGCCCTGTGTCTTAGCAATACCCACAGTGAACTGGAACGCACCCCGACCGCCGAAGAGCTCTCCATCCAGGTCAACATCGTCAGGGAAGCTGTCGGTGAACCAACTGGGCGCCGGGTACTCGTTCCCCAAGCGCGAGAGGAAGATCTTTTGGAGGAATCCCAGTAGGCGCGCACGCCGTCCAACTTCTCGCTGATCCACCAGCCCACGGGGTTGTCGCTCTCGCGATCCCATTTCTTCGCCAACAGTACTTTTGGCGCCGCGGCCTTCACCACAGTTTTGCTCTTGCCACGAGGCATGGTAGCTGACCCACGAGCACGCGCAGTCTCAAACTCCAGGCCCAGGAGCTCCTTCAAGTGCTTGCAGGTTCGAACATTCGGCGGGTGGCGCTGGTTCCTCCACGCGGGGCAGCTGCAAGAATATACCTGACCCAACCGCTTGACGATGTAGGCCGAACCTGACGACGCGCTCTTGACGTCGTGGAAGATGCCGTCCACCAACAGAAGCTTGGGCTTGATCCCATTGATGGCCCCCGTCTCCTCGTCGTAGTCGACTTCTCCACCCTCTTCATCTGCTGTGGCTGCATCTGCAACCACCTGCTTCTTGGCTGGCGGGCCGTTTGATTCCGTCTCCTCCTCCTGCTCCGTCGTCTCCATCTGAGAGATTTTATCCTCCCACTGATGCTCCGTGAACACTGTCACGCCCAACTTCTTGGCCTCCTGGAGCTTCTGGCCTGCCTTCTCTCCGCACACCAAGAACGTCGTGGCTTTGGTCATCCTCGGTTGCACTCGGAAGCCTTTACTCTCCGCCTCCCGACTCGTCTCTTTCAGGGGTTTGCTCAAAGTGCCAGTGAAGACCACCGTCCGCACCTGCTCGGCTGCTGCTGGTGTTGCTGCTACCTCTCTCTCCTTACGCTTCTTCTTTGGAGACTGCTCCAGTGTTTCTTCGTCCTTCTTCTCTTGCTCTGGCGCCTTCTGCTGCATCTCCGATAATGTCCGCCTCCACTCGTCCTCGCTCAGCGTCTGTACACCCAACTTGTGCGCTTCCTCCGTCTTCTTGGCGCCCACTTTGGCCCCGCACACGAGGAAGTTCGACGTCTTGCTCAGTCGACTCCCCACCTCGAAGCCGTGACGCACCGCCTCTGCAGCAGCTTCTTTCCGAGGCTGTGACAGCGTCCCTGTGAACACCACGACAGGCATCGCTTTCTCGAACCGCTGAACAGCAAAAGTCAAAGTGATCCACTTCAACCAATGTCGCTTCAGGTCAAGTATTGAATTAAACAGGTGTGAGTGATGGTTACAGCAAATCGATATCCTGCCAGCATGTCAAGCTCGTCGGCCGACGCTGCGGACGATGGCAGCGCCACGTCCAAGTGGATGAAGATGATCTCGTCCACGTTCCTTGGAGAGGCCACGGGCGCCTCCCTCTTCGCTCGACGCGCGTCAGGCAGCGCCGCAGCGGCCGGCGGCGTCTCTCCGGCGGCGCTGAGCGATTGGGCCAAGCTCAGGGCCGAGAGCAAACTGGACCCGACGCCGCAGCTCAAGATCGCACTTGTGGGCGGCTCCGCCGTGGGTAAGACGAGTATTGTGCGGCGCTGGCTGCAGCGCTCGTACCCGGCCACGTACAGCCCCACGATCGGTGTGGACGTGAACTGCCTGGGCTACCGGCACCGCGGCCAGGAGCTGCTGCTGCAGCTGTGGGACATCTCCAGCGCTGAGGCGGACGCCAGCGCTGCATCGCTGCACGCTCTGCTGTGCGAGGACCTGGACGGCATCTTCTTCGTGTTCAACGTGCACCGAGTGAGCTCCATCGCAGCCGTCGACAAGTGGCGCCATTGTCTGGCCAAGTATTTGTCCCCCAAGGAGACGCCGTGCTTCTTGCTGTCACACAAGGCGGACTTGCTACAGAAGAGGGTCATGACTAGCGACGACATTGCAGCCTACGCCCAGGCGGCCGGGTACAGGGGATGGATGTGGACGGTGGGGAAGCCAAACTTTGGAGAGAACGAAAGGAACCCGGCGGTGAAAGAGGCGCTGGAGCGCATGGTAGAATTCATTTGCAAGGACCGGATTGCCACGGAACATACTCGAGTAGCACGTTTGACCAGGCCGTTGGGCATCTTGGAGACGGTTGGGAACCCTGCTCCGTTGGAGATCATCCAGACGGAAGATGCTTTGCACCATTTCTCGACCTCGTTGCTGCGAATCCCGACGAAAGCCATTACAACACTACCGCGAGATGAAAACATGATGCCCATCAACGAAAACTTTAATGCGACTGAAAGCGAGGAGAAACGAGAGGATGCAGCTCATGTCGCTGCAGCTCTGCGTAGCGATAAACGAGCTGCAAACTATGGCGGCAACTGGATTCTAGGCAATAACAAGGGCGTGTATTTGCGGGCGACAAACAGCAGCCTCCTCGGTAACGACGAGACTGACGATGACTCGGAGTCGGTGGAAGAGTTCACGTTTCCATTTTCTAGCTCGCGGCAAATTAACGACGACGATGATGCCGCTGCAACTGCTGAAGCGCGGAGACGCGAAAAGGAAGAAGAGGATCGTGAACGGCGCAAAGAGGAGGAGAGGGTTGAGCGAGACCGTCGCAACGACAAAGAAGCATGGCATTTCTTTGCTGGCAGTATTAGTCGTGCTCAGGCGGAAAAACTTCTCGAGTACGTTCCAATCTGCTATGAAGCGAAGGTAAACTGTTCTGACTGTTTTCCTGCGGTGTTGCGTGCAGAAATCGAGGAGAAGGCACTTTTCTTCTTCGCCGAAAAGATGCGCAGACGCTAATCCTCTCTTATATGGGGCCAGACCACGTGCATCATGTGCTCATTGAGTTTTCGAACCAAAGGTATCATGTTGGCTCGTCCAAGGTAAGGTCACTCATTTAACAGTTGTCGGTCGGCTGGACTAAAACGCTTGGGTTCTGCTGCACTAGGCATCATTATCGACATCTTTTGCTACGCTTTGGAAGTGCCTGAGAAGTGTGCGGCGCTATGCGTACCGCGGGTTGATTTTCAGTCGCAACGTTGACTTTAGTGTTGTCAACAAGCAAGAGCTGATCGTCGAAGACGAGAGTATAGCTTCTGGCAGTCCAACCGACGCCACGACACCTACCAATGCCCCAACGACACCTGGGAGTATCTGGCGAGCACGGACCCGAAGCGGCTCTAGCAGTTCGCTGGGGGATCGTAGCAGCAACAGCAATAGCCGCCATGCATCTCCCACGACAGCAACGCGGAAGCCCCGTCACTCTCCTGGGCTGCAAGCCAACCAGGAGCAGGTTCAAATTCCGACGCAGACTCGAGTGGACGAGCTGACCACGGAATTCTACGACCACCTGGCGCAGCGGTTGTCGTATCTGGATCAGCAGCAAAGGCCGAGACGCCCGAAGCGCACGGCAGGATCGGACTGTCCGAGGACATTGCCCCTCTCCTCGAAATGGTAAGCTAGCGCTACTTCAGACGAGTCCCACGTAGTGTCTGATCGTTTCGTCATGTAGGTCAACCAGGAGAAGAGCGAACTGCGCCAAGTCCACGACAATAACGCCGAGACCCAGTGGCGGCAGCTCGTGAAGAACATGGAGGCCTGGAACCGCATTGTCATGAATTTGGTACGCGTAGACGCCAGTCGCGAAAGAAATTCGTCTCACTGACCTGGTCATATTTTCTCTTTGCCAGGAACTCTGCTCGATCGCCCCGTAAAGCTCATCGTATCTGTATCAACACATGAAATAATACTTGTCTAGCAGAACTTGAGACGAGTTTTAATGACATCGCATGTTGCCTTTTCTGTAGCCATCCTGTCAGTTGGTTCTATTTTCGACCCAAATTGCTCACTTCAGAAATGACTATGAACCAGACGGAGATGGAGGACGCGCCGCTGCTGGTGGGCGGCGGCTCCCGCTCGCGTCGCCCTCCGTCGTCCCCGCCAACCTCCAGAGCTTCACCGCAGAGCGACGTGGCCATGGACCTGGAATCAGGCCGCCAGCGCAACTCGTCGAGCGGCCGCAGCCTCCGACCGGAGCCCAAGCAGCAACCAGCGAGGGCCAAGGCCGACAGCAACGCGTCGTCCGCTAGAAGCCCCAGAGCCGCCGAGAAGATCACGGTAGCCGCAGTGGTGGTGCACCTGCTCAAGGGCAACATCGGCCCCGGCGCCATGTCGCTGCCCAACGGCTTCTCCAAGACGGGCGTCTACGCGGGGCCTGTGCTGTTCGTCCTCGTGGCGCTCGTCTCGGTGTACAACATGGACCTGCTGCTCAAGTGCAAACACATTGTGAGTCCCAAGGGGCCCATGAGCTTCGGAGACGTCGGGAGGGAAATTCTGGGCCCCAAGGGGAAGCTGCTCATCGACGTCTTCCTCGTAGGCACGCAGCTGGGCATCTGCTGCGTCTACTTCACCTTCGTGGCCACAAACATCCACGTTGTGCTGCCGCAGAGTCTGCAGGACGCCATCACTGAGCGGCAGATTATCTTTGCCATCTTCCCGATTCTGCTCATGCTCTCGTGGGTGCGCACGCTGCGGCGTATCACGCCCTTCTCCGGTCTAGGTGAGTGGCTGTGTCCTTGCTCAAGGTGACGAGAGGAATCTGATGAGAATTTGTGCGCAGCCAACTTCGCAGTGCTTTCGGGCATCGCCATCGTGTTTTACTACTCGATCAACTACTGGCAACACCCAAGGAAGCCACGAGAGCCGACGATATTTGCTGATTGGAGCCAACTACCTGAGTTCTACGGGACTGCAGTGTACTCGTTCGAGGGGATTGGATTGGTCCTGCCCATCCAGAACGCCATGGCGCAGCCTGAACGCTTCCCGCGCATTCTGGCCATCTGCATGCTGTCCATTCTGGTGCTGTTCCTGTTCATTGGCGAGGTGCCAACGATCGCCTTTGGCAGGATCGACAACGGCAGCATGACGGCTGTGCTTCACGACTACTGTGAAGGTTGGCTTGTCACGATGGTACGTGCTGCCACCTCATTGTTGTGTGCGATCTCTCTGCTTACTGTTTGGTATTTGTGCGGATAGGCGAACGTAGCGCTCGCGTTTGCGTGTACACTTTCTTTTCCCATCCAGTTCTACCCAGCGATTGATGTGCTAGAGCGTATGCTACGGCACAAGTCAATGATGCGGCCAACACCGCCAGCAGAGCCCACACAAGTCGCGTTGGAGGCGCGACGGCGACGAAAAGCTCGAAAGCAGTACCGCACCTTGCATGGACAGGATGGCGCTCTCGAGTACAGTCACCGCGACGACCACGACGTCATGCTGTCATCAAGCAGCACCAACAGCCATCCGCCGACGCTGTTTTCGCTCCAGACGGGCATGCGGCACTCGTTCTCGCCGATTGCCTCTCCTGCGATGGTCGCAGCTGCTGCTTCCGTCTCCACTTCTCGATCTTCTGCGACGTGTTTGGAGCGACTGGTGTGCAATCTGACGCCGTACGAATGCAATCGCACGCTGTTCCGATCCATGCTATGCACAAGCCTCATGGTCATCGCCGTCTGCGTCCCCGATGTTGGGCTGCTTATCAGTCTCTTCGGCTCCGTGGGGTCGAGTATGCTGGCGATCGTGCTGCCACCCATACTGTATCTGGTTGCTGCGGGGCCTACACTTTCGTTGCCATCGCGCGTGCTCCACTGGGGGATTGCGGTCTTTGGCGTCGTGGGGATGGTTGCCGGCACCATACAGGCCATGCGCCAGGTCATCGACTCCTTCAACTAGCTTGTACCGACATGATTAACTATTACTCGAAGATAATTATTTCCTTTTGTAAGTTCTTGCCAGCTTCGAACACAACGAAAGAGTCAACATGTTCCTACGAACCAGATTAAAGTTCAATGCTGTGCGTTATCGGTGCAAAGCTTGGGGAAACCCGTAAAGCTGCTTTACCATTTCAACAAAATCGACGGCTTTGTCACTATGAAAACCCAGCCGCATCAAGGATCGGTGCAAGGGCGCTTTTAGTTTGCCAGGAAACCAAGAAATTGACCCCAGTTGGTTGCGTGGCATGCCGTAACAAGTCGACCTTACGATTGTCATCACGATGCATCCTCCACTGATCACTCCCTCGCCGACCTCACTTTCATTTCCTCCACCATGGACCCGCGCCGACCAATTCAACTCTTGACCACTCTGCTACTAGCAATCGGCTCGCCCTCCGCTGCGAATTCTTCGCCTGGTGCCGCCACCTTCGGCGACATCACCTCGGGCAGCAACAAGTGTGTCGTCGGCATCCCCAGCACCTTCATCACCTTCGAGTACATGGACTGGGTCTGGGACAAGCGCTTGAGCGAGAGTATGGCCATTCAAGAAGATCGATGTCAACGCTGTGGGCGAAGCCGTCAGACGCCAAGCTCTTGGACTGGAGCGATGAACGATCTACGCCGATGTCCTCGACGTCGATGGCGTCCCGAAATGCCCCGACGAGTGCCATAAACACAGAGACCAAGTTGCCGATGCCGACACCAGTTCCTGCAAGGGAAAGCCTTTCGATATGTCCCTGTGGCCGTCGACGAAAGTTGGGAAAACATCGACGGAGCCGGCGGGGACTGGGGACAGCGTGTAGAGGTCGAAGCCATGCTGGAAGTCATGGATTACGAGCCCCAGACATCTACAAGCCTGATGAGAAACTAGGCGACGATTTCCCACCGACTGAGCCCGACGGCGACCACTGCGGACGGATGGATGCTCCGTCGTGTGTGCGAGAACATCAAGTCTCGCTACGACTTCTAGACGCATTTGGTCGTTGGGGCTGTGAGTAAAGAAATAAATGTCCTTGGGCGAAAGCAGCTGTACGGATGAAAACTTTTAAGAGTTAGTCGTAGGTAAAGAACGCATGCAGCCCTACATGAACATCTCTTGTTTATCTTGAAGCGCCTAGTGCTCCGTCGCCAGTCTCGCTGCTATCCGTGAGCTCGTCCCGGCTTGTCTTTTGTCAGTCCTCCTTCAGCCGCTCGCTTCGGATGTCTGCGCACGCCTGACACTCGTTTCACTCGCACTTAATGTTGCGATAGATGCGTTTTGTGAACACGCTGCTGCCCAGGTATCCGACAGTACCGCACATGATGAAGAACGCGAAGCAGAACAACCCCTACAGGAGAAAAGGTTAGTCACTAGCACAATTCAGCCAGTTGTGGTCACTTACATGTAGCCAAAGTAGAAACATGTCTGCAGAAAGCCCGACATGTTGGTCTTGAAGAAATAGAAATAGATGGCGTAGATGAAGACGTAGAGGGCGGTGCTGCCTGCTGCCGCGAACGATGTCCAATGCCATCGGTAGTTCTCAGCGTTGAGCAGGAAGTACGTGCACACGATAGTCACGCAGAGCGTCACAATCGTCAGGATGATGAACACCAGCAGCATGAAGCCGTACACGTAGTAGAACTTGTAGTTCCAGAACGACGCAAAGATGAAGTACATCTCAATGAAGATCGAACCGAACGGGAGCACACCCGTCAGCGCGATCAGAACCGGTGGACGAAGGTACCAGCGTGCCTCGGGGACTTCACGTGGGAACTTGTTCACTCGGCACGGGAAGCCTGCCTTTGCGGCCCCGTGGCGACCCAGAATCGTCCCTAGCACAGCCAGCGGACACGACACAAAGAACCAGACCAGCACCACTTGCACAATGGTCACAAAAGGGATCGCGTACGTCGTGCCGTAAAGCACAGCCAAAGCGTTGATGAAAAACACCGACACGAACGTCACCGTGGGCAGCAGCGCCGATGATAGACACATCGCTCGGATCCAGTCTTTGGAAACGCGCGGGTAGAAGAACTGGTGGTAGAAGGCGCCACTCGCGTAGCCATTGGCCAGCGACGAGAACGCGTAGACCGTAAGCCCCACCGATACGATGCCTCCTGGCTCGACATAGAGTGACGATCCAATGGCAATGAGCATCAGACAAACCGACAACACTAGCAGCTGAGCCCCCGTTCCGATCAGCGCCGTGAACAGCAGCAGGTAGGGCGGCGCACGAAAGACGTCTCCGTGCAGCAGCTTCCAGCCAGAGTTGGCGTCGTCTTTGAGCAGCGACGACTTGCCGTCCATCATGAGCTCCTCGGCGTCGTCCTCTGCAAAGCGAGCGTAGTCGTTCTTGAGCGTCCTGAGCAGAATGAGCGCCACGAGTCCGCAGAGGAAGATGACCATCATGAACGAGTTGAAGATGGAGAACCAGTGGATCTGGTGCTCGAAGAACTCGTCCTCGAGGTACCTGTCGAAGCGGTCTTCGAACGGGATGGTCGTCTCGGACCAGACCACCTCGTACGTGAACTCGACCTTCTTGTTGGACGCGATGGACGTCAGCACGTCCGAGTACGTCAAGTTGACGTGGATGATGTGCGGCCCATTGTACGAGATCGAGTACTTTTTGTGCGTGTACAGCACGCGGGTGCCGACGGGGAACTGCTGCAGGAACGCCACGTCGTCCGTGGGCTTCATGACCTTCCCCACCAGCCCCCACACGGGCAGGTCGTCCACGCTCATCTGGTACCAGTAA
Organism: Phytophthora quininea; assembly: GCA_011947345.1. Taxonomy (NCBI): domain Eukaryota; phylum Oomycota; class Peronosporomycetes; order Peronosporales; family Peronosporaceae; genus Phytophthora; species Phytophthora quininea. Next base: position 100,805 of record JAAVTG010000114.1, read on the forward strand.
TGCTCGTCCACGGCTGCCCCGAACTGCAGCGCGTCCGAGTCCGTCAGCGTCTGCGCGCAGAGCCGCGTCTTGGGCGTGTCCACCGCGAACTGTAGCTGCTGGCCAGAGTTGAGCAGCTCGTTTCCTTCCAGGATCTCCCCGATGCCCAGCGCGTGCGCTTCCGGCTCCTCCGACTCCTGCGCGCGGCAGAAGGGCAGCGTGTTGTATGTATACGTTTCCTGTGGGTTGTTGAAGGGGCCGATCTTGTTCTCCCAGACCACCACCGACTCCCCACGCGGTACTCGTGGCTCTCCACGTCGGCTGACGCGCCGGGAAGCAGCACCGCCAGCGCAGCGAGCAGCACTGAGCGCCCCAAGACCATATTCCACCTTTCTCCACGCGGCCGAATAATGAACTACGGTTACATCCGGATGGAACATCCAACCATATTGAGTCACGATATCGTTCTTCCGGATGTATCCGGAAGGTGTCTAGTCACTTCAATTCGACAGTATACCAACTTCAACTCGAACATTGCTCGTTATATTACAGCATCCTACCACTATTTGCCCTTGACGGGGAAGCAAGGGAACTTGCGCAGATTGGGCATGTCGTCCATGGGCAAGAAGGCCGCCATGAACTCTTCGTTCGGAGACAGCCAGTCGTCCAGCAGCATCCCTTCTGTGAAGGAGCCCTCCGTGTCTGCTGGGTTGTAGGCGTACTCGCTCTCAGGATTGAGAGACCACATGAATCCCCGGAATAATTCTTCTCCATCAGTACTTTAATCGTCAGGTCAGTCGTGCGCTTCGTCGTTTTCTTCGGGTGCGCGTCCTTCGTGTACAAGCCCGCAAACTCCCCAGCAGCAGCGCCGAGGCCTTCTCGTCCACCAAGTAGCCAAACATGTCGGTCATGGTGCCTTCCACGCGCGTCAACAGATCCCCATCCGACAGCTCCACATACGTGCTGAAGTCGGACGTGGTCCCGTCCCCGTAGAAATACCGCTGCGGGTTCACTGCCGTCGTGTAGTAGTGCGGAGCCCACACGAGTTTGTTGTCGATGGTGAATTTGGGCTTCGTGTCGCCTGCTTTCTGGAGTCCGCCGCCCCACCAGTCGTAGTAGTCGAGGTTTTCGCCAGCAATTGTGGTCTTGTGGCTTGCCACGACGCCCTCGACGAAGCCCAACCACTGTGGGCAGTTGCCATGCATGACCTTGGCGATCTTCTCGCAGCCCACGACAAAGTCGTCGTCATCTCCCGTGCCCCACGTTGCTGTCTCTGGTTCGTTCTTCAGGTCAAGCCCCATGACGTTCCAGTAGTCCTGGCCGCAGAGATTGGAGGACACAATGTCCACAGCGTTCAGGAAATCGTCCTGACTCACGCCAAGGTCCTTATCGAACCAGGTCGCGCCGGACTTTTGTTGGTCAATCGGTGCATGCTAATGAGCACGCCAATGTCGCGATACGCCAGGGACTTGACGAGCGTTTGCAAGGTCGAGATGAAATCGGTCGCGTTGATGGCTCTGTTGCTGGACAAATTGACAACCCCTTCTGAGGTGGACTGTTGTTGAGCACATTCTCCACGGAGATTGGCAGTCGCACGGCATTAAAGTTGTTTCTCGCCAGGAAAGCTGCAATTTCATACTGTAGTCACAATAAAAACTGGTGAGTCTGCAGTTGATTTCCCCCAAGACTAGAGTTCGTACAGCTGTGGTTCCGTTTTCCGCATTCTCCCAGAGCCCAAATGGCACAGCCAAAGCAGTCTCCATACCAAACCAATTGACGCCTTTGATCTGAATTGACACTTCAGTACCGTTGGCCGCCACCGCCACGATCTCGCCATTCTTGCTCTGGTAGTCGGGCATTTCGCACGCTGCAATGCAGATCACGTTGGTGAATAAAATCGTGGCGGCATTAAAGTGCAGAGGAAAGCGAACGTACTGACGGTGGTGTCGTAGGATTTTGGGTTGCCCACCTGGCCGTCGTCGGAGATGATGATGTTGTCGTCCGTCTTGTTATCTTTGATCGACCGTTTATTGGCGACGTGCTGCTCGTACGCCATGGTCCTCACGACACGCCGCTCGTGGGTGTTAATTGCGGCCTTTGTCAACATGCAGAGAAATCCCACGACGAGAATGATCAGCAGCAGCAGACCCGGCCATATCTAAAGGAAACCACAGCGCCTTAGAAATCTGCTAGAGATCAATCGCAACGAGAGCACTTACTCTATACTGTCCCTTGTAGTCTGCTGTGTTTTCCTGCTCCCGCGGTTTCTTGACCACCAGCCTCATGTTCTGGGACGGCTCCGCTGCTGAGTGCTGTGTGAATTTCCCTTGTCTGAGAAGGCCGTCGCTGGCATCGTGTGTCGTACTGGGGCCGCTTCATCTCGAGACAGCTCGGTGGTGATCTGCCATGGCGTCAACGGCGTCGACGCTCGCCCCGCCGACCACTCCACTACCAAACTGACGCGGTGATCCATGTGAACGCGACCACCGTATAGTAGTCGACAACAATTCGACTATGCATGCCGATCAATAAGTGCGCTCGAGCTCTTCCTCTACCTTTGACGTCCGTGATACCTTATCTTGCCGCCTGTGACTTGGCGAACGTGGCATGTGCCACCCGCCCTACCAGCTGGGAATCGCGCTTGCACTGGTGTAGAGGCTCTGACTGCGTAAAGGACTCGAACACCAACTGAAAGTGGTGAGCGTTCCCCTTGCTGTCAACAGTTCTGTAGCTTTTCCCTCGTGGACATTTGGACCCCTTCCTGGAGGTAATCGCCCGTGATAGCCAAGCAGGCGTCGTCCAACAAACCTGGAGTGAAGTCGCCGCATGGAGTCGCCGGTATAGCCCTTCTCCACCAGCATGGTCCGTCGTGCGCCTCAGTTTTGAACGAGCGTCGTGGGACTCCCAACATGGCAGCTTCCTCTAAGTGATTCGCTGGTCGCTTCTCCCCACGTCGCGTTCTTCAGGTGGTTCTCTGGTGCTGTGTACTTGTCGGGCGCACAAAGAAGACTTCATATGCATGGGAAAACCTTTACCGTCTTCATTTCGCACCAAGGTGTGTTATACATTACGAAGCCCTTTCTAATACTACAGTCTCCCAACAGGTACTCGCCCTGCGAAGCCGTCGTCAACTCTGCAGCGATAAGACTTCCACGAACTGATCCGACCAACTCGAAGAATCGAAGTTTCAGTCTCTCCAGCTAGGACGATGACGACGACGAAGATTTGATCTCTTGTGGGAAACACGGGAACATCTTGAGGTCTTTGATCACATCCAGAGCAGCAATACCCTCCATGAACACCTTGTTCGGGGTCAGCCAGTCGTCGTCCAGCAGACCTTCAGTGAATGTGCCGTACGTGTCGGCTGGATTGTACTGGTAGGCACTCTCAGGGTTTAGAGACCACATGTAGCCGCCTGCGTATCCAGCCTTCAGCATCACCTCAATTGTAAAGTCGGTTGTGCGCTTCGTAGTGAGCTTGGGGTGCTTGTCCTTGGCGTAGAGCCCTGCAAACTCGCCCATGACCATAGCATGGGAAGTGTCTGACAGCAGGTACCCAAACATCTTGTCCATGGTCTTCTCGACGTTGTTTCTCAGCGTGTCGTCGTCCAATTCCACGTAGTCATCGAGACCTCCCTCGGCGTTCTGCGTTCCCGAAGCGTAGAGGTACCAGGCAGGGCTCACACCAGTGTTGTAATAGTGCGGGGCCCACACGAGTTTGTTGTCGACGTCGAGGTCGATGGGGAAGTCTCCAGCGTTCTCCATGCCTCCACCCCACCAGTCGTAGTACGTATTTGCTGCACCGTTCAGAGTGATGGTGCCCGAGCTTGCAATGCCTTCGACGAAGGCCAACCAGTTGGGACAGTCTTTCAGCATTCGATTGCCGATCAACGTCGCTCCTTTTTGCCAGTCCGGGGCGTCTCCACCCCACGAACACTCATGAGGCTCGTTCTTGAGGTCCAGGCCGATGACGTTCCAGTACTTGGAGCCGCACAAGTTTTTAGTCAGGACATCAATGGCCCCCAAGAAATCGTCTTCAGAGACGCCGAGTTTCTCGCTGTACCAAGCGCCACCCGATTCCTTCGGGTCGAGTGTGTGGAGGCTGATCATGACGGTGATTTTGCGATACCCGAGCGCCTCCACAATGGACTGAATGGTGCTGACGTACGACGTGATGTTGATCGCCCGATTCGTGTTGACGTTGATGAGGGACTTTTCAGGCGCCACGTCGTTGAGGATGTTCTTGATGCATACTGGCAGACGCACGCTATTGAATTGGTTGCGCGCTAGGAAGGCTGCAATCTCGTACACGGACGTGCCGTTGTCCATGTTCTCCCAGAGCCCAAAGGGGACTGCAAGGCCAGTCTCCATGCCGAACCAATTGACGCCTTTGATGCCGACCGGGACCTCGGTGCCGTTCTTCGAGACGGCCCAGATCTGGCCGTCCTTGCTTTGGTAGTCAGGGAGTTCGCAGCCCATGTCGGGGTACGACTTGGGGTTGCCCACCTGTCCGTCGTCCGAGATGATGACCTGGTCGTCGTTCTGTCCGTCCTTGATCTTGCGCTTGTCGCTTTGGCGCTGCTCATAGTTGGCTTGGTCCACTTTGACCGCCTCGTTCTGGTCGATGGCCTGCAGAGTGACGGCAGCCACCGCTCCGCCGACGATCATCAGGAGGATGAGCACTCCAGGCCAAGTCTGCAGAATTAGAAAGCAAGGTCAGTAGGCTTCAAGGGAAAAGGTACTAAGGACTGGGCAGCTCACTCGGATGCGGCCTTTGTAGTCTTTGGTCTGCTCGGGTCGGAGCTCGTCCATCTCGGCAGCTTTGATCTTCATCTCGGTCATCCGCTGGCCGCCGGTCCCGTACGAGGCGGAGCCTCTGTCCCCCGACCAGTTGAACTGCGGCTCGGCGGAGCTGTCGACGTGGGCGCTGAACCGGCCGCTGGAGAAGTCCCCGGTCGAGTAGGCCAGACTGCCGCGGTGTTCGTCCACAGGGCGGTTCACCTCCATGCTCACGGGGATTGCATCCAAGCGAGGGGCCTCTGGGGCTTGAGCAGTCGATCGCAAAGTGAGGGTCTGCTCTCTAGGCCGCCGCTGAACCCACGACTAATATCCAGGACTTGTGTGAGAATCACATCTGATGTCAGCACTTGTAAGCGCGAGCTAGCGCTGCAAGCCACGCCCGACGCGTTGGAATTTTGCGCATGCAACAAGATCAAGTCGTTGAAGGATTTCTATTTGCTGTTCGTACTGATCACGGAGATTAATTTGGTAGCTGAAGTGCAGAGACGATTTACCTTGCAGATGACGAAGACGAGGACTCGATGACCTGCGGGAAGCACGGAAACTGCGCGAGGTCTTGGATCGCGTCCAACGCGGCCATGCCCTCCATAAACACCTTGTTGGGGGTCAGCCAGTCGTCTTCCAACAGCCCCTCGGTGAACGTGCCGTACGTGTCGGCCGGATTGTACTGGTAGGCGCTCTCGGGTTCAACGACCACATGTAGCCGCCTGCATATCCCTTCTCGAGCATCACCTCGACCGTAAAGTCCGTCGTGCGCTTCGTCGTGAGCTTCGGGTGCCTGTCCTTGCCATACAGGCCTGCAAATTCGCCCAGCACCATCGCGTACGGGGACGACTGCTGCAGGTAGCCAAACATGGCGTTCATGGTGGCTGCAACGTTGTGCTTCAGCGTGGCATTGTCCAGTTCCACGTAATCGTCGAGGCCTCCTTCTGCATTGGGGTGCCACCGCCGTAAAGATACCAAGCCACACTCACTCCGGTGTTGTAGTAGTGCGGGGCCCACACCAATTTGTTCTCAACAGTGAGCGCGACGGGGTTGGCGCCGGCATGCTCCAGACCTCCGCCCCACCAGTCGTAGTAGCCTCTTTTCTTGCCGTTCAGATTGATGGTGCCGCCGCTGTTGGCGATGCCTTCAACGAAGGCCATCCAGTTGGGGCAGCCCTCCAGCATCTGGTTGCCGATCAGCGCCGCTCCGTCCTGCCAATTCGGGGCGTCTCCACCCCACGAACACTCGTACGGCTCGTTCTTCAAGTCCAAACCGACGATGTTCCAGTACTTGGAGCCGCACAGGTTCTTGGTCAGAATGTCAACGGCTTCGAGGAACTGATCTTGCGTCACGTTCAGCTCTTCGCTGTACCAGGCACCGCCGGATTTCCGCGGGTCTAGCGTGTGCAGACTGATCAAGACCGAGACGTGTCGGAAGGCGAGCGCCTCCACGATCGACTGAATGGTCGAGATGTACGACGTAATGTTGATGGCTCGGTTGGTCTCGACGTTGATGAGGGACTTTTCAGGCGCCACGTCGTTGAGGATGTTCTTGATGCATACTGGCAGACGCACGCTATTGAACTGGTTGCGCGCTAGGAAGGCTGCAATCTCGTACACGGACGTGCCGTTGTCCATGTTCTCCCAGAGCCCAAAGGGGACTGCAAGGCCAGTCTCCATGCCGAACCAATTGACGCCTTTGATGCCGACCGGGACCTCGGTGCCGTTCTTCGAGACGGCCCAGATCTGGCCGTCCTTGCTTTGGTAGTCAGGGAGTTCGCAGCCCATGTCGGGGTACGACTTGGGGTTGCCCACCTGTCCGTCGTCCGAGATGATGACCTGGTCGTCGTTCTGTCCGTCCTTGATCTTCCTCTTTTCGCTCAGCCGTTGCTCATAGTTTTCCTGTTTGACTTGAATCACTTTCCGCTCATCGATCGCTTGCAATGTCATCACGGCAAAGGCGCCGCCAACGATCACTAGAAGGAGGAGAAGTCCAGGCCAGGTCTGCGTAACAGTCGGTTAGTAACGAGCACTTGGTTGACGGCGATAAAAGAAAACTCAACTCACTCGAATGCGTCCTTTGTAGTCCTTCGCCCGCTCAGGTGGTCTGGTTAGGTCGAGATCGGCGGCCATCAGCCGCATCTCAGTCATGCGGTAGCCCGAGGAAGAGCTCCGGGACTCTGTCAGCCGAGGACCATTGGAGCTGTCGAGGTAAAGACTGTAGTGCCCGCTGGAAAAATCACTGGTCTCGACGGTCCGCGGGGTCAAGACTTCACCCATGGCGCTGTCGGGGGATTGCAAAATGTGAAGTGAACTTGAGCCGACATACCATCGTCGGAGGACATTGATCCCATAGTCCGTTGACGTTTACGTGAGAAAAATAACGTACCATGGGATGCCTCCTGTGGCGATATCCGTTTTGTAGCTGTCCGCCAAACGAACAATGTGAGGCGCAATTCTACTACCAACACATCTAGCATGGAATTGTAGTCGACCTTCGTCAGCTCGACAAATGCAACAGTCAAGAAAGCTTTTCATCTGGAGGTTGTCTGTGAATTATATTGAAAATCCGTACTAACTACCTCACGATGAAACTGTTTGCGGGAAGCACGGGAACATCTTGAGGTCCTTGAGATCGTCCATCGCCGACATGCCCTTGAGGAAGACTTTGTTGGGGGTGAGCCAGTCGTCCTCAAGCAGACCCTCGGTGAATGTGCCGAACGTATCGGCAGGATTGTATTGGTAGGCGCTCTCGGGGTTGAGCGACCACATGAAGCCTCCTGCGAAGCCCTCTTTGAGCATCACCTGGATCGTGAAGTCCGTTGAACGCTGGGTGGTCAGCTTCGGATGGGCGTCTGTGGCGTACAGACCGGCGAACTCGCCCAAAACCATCGCGTACGGAGACGATTGTCGAAGGTAGCCGAACATGGTGTCCATCGTCTTTTCCACATTGCTTTTGAGGTCGTCGTCACTCAACTCGACGTAATTCTCGATCGCCCCACTTGCCGTCACTTCTCCAGATGCGTACATGTACCAGGCCGGGTAGACGCCCGTATTGTAGTAATGCGGGGCCCATACGAGTTTGTTTTCGACGCTGAACTCGATGGGATTGTCGCCAGCCTTCTCCAGACCGCCACCCCACCAGTCGAAGTACGTGTTCGTCCTACTTCCCAGAGTAATCGTTCCTGAGCTAGCGATACCTTCAACGAAAGCCATCCAGTTGGGACAACCTTTTAGCATCCGGTTACCGATCAAAGCCGCTCCTTTCTGCCAGTCTGGTGCAGCACCGCCCCATGAACATTGGTACGGCTCGTTCTTCATGTCCAAGCCGATGATGTTCCAGTATTCGGCGCTGCAGAGGTTCTTGGTCAGAATGTCGACGGCCTCTAGGAATTGGTCCTGCGTCACGCCAAGGTCGTCACTGTACCAGGCACCGCCAGACTTCTTGGGGTCGAGCGTGTGGAGACTAATCATGACCGTGATTTTGCGATACCCGAGCGCCTGCACGATGGTCTGCAGCGTTGTCATGTACGACGTGATGTTGATCGCTCTGTTGGTGTTGACATTGATGAGATCCTTGTCGGGTGGAGTATTCTTGAGGATGCTTTTGATACACACCGGGAGACGCACACTGTTGAACTTGTTGCGAGCCAAAAACCCCGCAATCTCGTACACGGACGTTCCGTTCATCATGTTCTCCCACAGCCCGAATGGAATGGCGAGACCGGTCTCCATGCCGAACCAGTTGACGCCTTTGATGCCGACAGGAACCTCGGTGCCGTTCTTCGAGACCGCCCAGATCTGACCGTTCTTGCTTTGGTAGTTCGGTAGCTCGCAGCCCATGTCGGGATACTTTTTCGGATTGCCAACTTGTCCGTCGTCCGAGATGAGAACGCCGTTGTCCGTGAGCCCGTCGTTAATTCTTCGCCGAGCTTCCGTGTTGTTCTCATAGCGAGCTTGGCCAACTGTGGCCTTATTGTGAGCGCTAATCGCACACGCCGTGATGATGGCAGCAGCTCCGCCCATAACGGTGCACAATAGGATCAGTCCTCTCCATGTCTGTAGTAACAGCAAGAAGACCATTAGATCAACAATCCCAACGCCAAACTGCTAGTACTGCTCTCGACGTACCCGGATGCGCCCCTTGTAGTCCCTCTGTCGCTCTGGGGCCGAGTCGTCGCTCGGTTCCATGGCCATGAGTTTCATTTCTGTCTTCCGCTCGGCCATACTCTCTCGTCCTGATTCCGACGCGCGGTCTACATATGCGCTAGCACGGCTGCTGGTGTATTCGGTATTCCGGAAGGCTGAAGCTGGCGGTTCGCCGGCACTACCGGCATCGCTTGTAGTCTCATTCGACTTGGGCGGGACTGGTCGAACTATCTCCATGTGCGCACGCAGGTATGAGCTCTCTGCAGTCCAATTTGAAGAATGAAAAACTCCTACTACGGTCGATCGTGCTCGGCGGTTAAGTGTTTCGGAAACGGATAGCGAAAAACAACTACCACGTCGAGTTCAAAATTGTACATATCCAAGGCAAAGGAAACAAAACTGCTATCTAGAGACCCTCTTACACAGAGCCGCTTGACACTTCCGTCTCGAAGCACGGGAACATCTTGAGGTCTTTGATCTCATCCAGAGCAGCAATACCCTCCACAAACACCTTGTTCGGGGTCAGCCAGTCGTCGTCCAGCAGACCTTCAGTGAATGTGCCGTACGTGTCGGCTGGATTGTACTGGTAGGCACTCTCAGGGTTTAGAGACCACATGTAGCCGCCTGCGTATCCAGCCTTCAGCATCACCTCAATTGTAAAGTCGGTTGTGCGCTTCGTAGTGAGCTTGGGGTGCTTGTCCTTGCCGTACAGGCCTGCAAACTCGCCCATAACCATAGCGGACTGCGAGGTTCCCAGCAGGTACCCAAACATCTTGTCCATGGTCTTCTCGACGTTGTTTCTCAGCGTGTCATCGTCCAGCTCCACATAGTCCTCCAGCGCTCCCTCGGCGTTCTGCGTTCCCGAAGCGTAGAGGTACCAGGCAGGGCTCACACCAGTGTTGTAATAGTGCGGGGCCCACACCAACTTGTTGTCAATATCGAAAGTGATCGGAGCGTTGCCAGCGTCGGCGAGACCTCCGCCCCACCAATCGAAGTACGTGTTTTCCTTTCCGTTCAAAGTGATGGTGCCCGAGCTTGCAATGCCTTCGACGAAGGCCAACCAGTTGGGACAGTCTTTCAGCATTCGATTGCCGATCAACGTCGCTCCTTTTGCCAGTCCGGGGCGTCTCCACCCCACGAACACTCGTGAGGCTCGTTCTTGAGGTCCAGGCCGATGACGTTCCAGTACTTGGAGCCGCACAAGTTTTTAGTCAGGACATCAATGGCCCCCAAGAAATCGTCTTCAGAGACGCCGAGTTTCTCGCTGTACCAAGCGCCACCCGATTCCTTCGGGTCGAGTGTGTGGAGGCTGATCATGACGGTAATGTGTCGGTACCCCAACGCCTGCACGATCGTCTGGATCGTCGTAATGTACGACGTGATATTGATGGCGCGGTTCGTATTGGTGTTGATGAGCGTCTTGTCAGGCGCCACGTCGTTGAGGATGTTCTTGATGCAGACGGGAAGACGCACACTATTGAACTTGTTGCGCGACAAGAAGCCCGCCACCTCGTACACAGACGTTCCGTTCTCCATGTTTTCCCAAAGACCAAACGGAATGGCGAGACCAGTCTCCATGCCGAACCAATTGATGCCTTTGATACCAACCGGCACCTCGGTTCCGTTCTTGGCGACGGCGAAGATCTGCCCGTTCTTGCTTTGGTAGTCTGGCAGCTCGCAGCCCATGTCGGGGTATTTTTGGGGTTGCCCACCTGTCCGTCGTCCGAGACGATGACCCCATCGTCGGTCAGTCCGTCCTTGATCTTGCGCTTTTCCTGCGCCGCGTTCTCGTATCTGCGGGCGTTGACGCTCATCTGGTCGTTGGTGTTGATGGCGTTGATGGTGATCAGCGCGGCGGCCGCACCGACGATGGCCACGAGCAGCAGCAGACCGGGCCACGTGCGGATGCGGCCCTTGTAGTCCTTGGTGCGCTCTGGGGGCGTGCCGAGCTCCGGCTCGACGGCCATGAGCTTCATCTCGGTCTGCCGCTGGCCGGCGGGTCCGTAGATGGTGCTCTCGCGCCCCGAGTCGGTCATGCGCATGGAGGACTCGACGCCCCCGCTGGAATACTCGCTGTTGCGGAGGAGTTCGCTGTTGCGGAAGGTCGGGGCGTTACCGTTACCGGAGGTGGGCCCCATGGGACGAGAGATCTCCGCCATTTCGCGCGCAATCGGATCAGCTAACTGAGCGTCGGGAAGACACGTGAGAAGGCGTCTGCTGCGGTGGATTGGAGACTGAGGACGAGAGCGAGTCGAGATTTGTATGGTCATGGAAGAGGAGCTGCGTTGTCGTCTCGCTGTTAGAGCGACCAGCTGGCGCTGCGGGGCGAGTAGCGAGCAGAATTTTGGTCTGAACCTCATCAGAGCGCACGGGTCTGTAGCAGCTCGAGAAGGCTGGCAACTCCATTCGAGGGGAACACGACCGTTGCCACGTTAGTCCTCGCAGCGCGTCGGAGCGTGGCGACAAGGAGCTTGTATTCAGCAGAAAAGACTCTCGTTCAAACAGCAAAACAAGTGCGAAATTAATGTGCTGGTGCTGAGAGGTAGATGGCACGCCACGATGGTCAAGAATCCACAACGAGATAACAGAGCCCACCGCTACGAACTAGGGCTTCGGCTGCGGACGTCGGATCACTTTACTCTATTGCTGCCTCGTCCTCCTCTGTCGAGCTGCTCGTCGCCGAGGCGGCGTTGGGCGTGGTCTGCTTCTCTGCGGCCTTCTTGTCTTTGCCTTTGCTGGATGGAGCTCGTTTGCGCTCCTGCTTGGCCTGCTCGATGCGGGCGCGCACGGCCTCCAGTGGCGCGTAGCTGGCGTCGTCCATGAGCGGCAGCAGTGCACGACGCAGGCTGTTGTACATCTCCGGGTACAGACTCTCCTCCTGAGCGAGCATCTTTTTAATGCGATGGCGCTCCTTGGGCTCCTCGAAGCAGGCGGGGCAGTTCTCATTAATCACGGGCAAACGCGAGTCGTAGGCAAACTTCTTCAGCTCGACCTCGCGCACGTAGGCCAGCGGACGCAGCACTTGGATGTCGCGCTGGTCGTTCCAGTACTTGGCCTTCATAGTACGAAGCTGTCCATTGTGCATGGCCGACATGAAGAAACTCTCGGCCAAATCATCGAGGTGCTGAGCCAGCACCAGCTTGTTGAAACCCTCCTTACGGCAGCACGTGTACAGCACACCGCGTTTCATGCGAGCGCAGTAGCTGCACAACGAGTCGCCATTCATCTCGCACGTGGCGCGCTCGATGATGTTCTCCGAGAGGTAGAAATACGGCACGCCCAACGCTCGCATGTACTCTTTCAGAGGGCTCGGATCAAACGACGGCGTCTGAGGGTCCACCGTAGCGCAGGCCAGCTCGAAGCGAACTGGGGCTCGCTTCTGGAAGCGCAGCAACACGTGCAACAAGCTCAGCGAGTCCTTGCCGCCAGACACACCCAGCAGCAATCGGTCTCCGTCCTGGATCATATCCCACTGCATCATTGCCTGCCCCACCCAGCGCATGAGCTTCTTCGGGGGCGTAGGGAACAACTTCGTAGCCGCTGTCTTCTGCGCCATGGCTGTCGTAGTCTCCTGTACAGTGGCTGCTGTTACACCAAGTCCACACGTTGGTGGAGTACGCACTGAGCAGCGGCTGGTGCTACATTTGCCCGTGCTGCAGACATCCGTAGCCTTCTTCGTGGTAGTGACTGGGGTTTCAGCAACGTCAGGTCCATTCGATGTCGAGCGAAGAGGGTATTTGCCACCAGTCTGCCGATCATTGTCAGCCGAACCACTAAACGCCTTTGCGTCGTTGATAGTGCCGTTCGCTGGGGCTGGAGTCGCTGGAACGGGGCAGCACGTCCCTGTTGCGCATACTGGGGCAGGAGCAGGTGCAGCGCCGGCGACTTTTTCCACTGACCTCTGAGCTCTCCAGTCTGGTATCGTGCAGGTTGATACGGCCCTCGGATAATCTCAGTCAGCATCGGCTTCTCTCCTCTCTTAACGGCCTCTGCTGCCTCTGAAGGATACACAAACCAGCGAAGTGCGTCGTCGTCCGCTTGCTCAAGCATTTGAGAAGCAGAAGCGGACACTACCTGGGACGAACTGCTCTTCTCACTCATGAGGTCCGCCAGCCTCCGTGCCTCTGCCAAGTTTTCTGCCCGGTGAGCAGTCAGCTCCTTCTCGTCGCCGCTCAGAGTTTGCGATCGAGTTTTCTCTTCAAGCGAAGTTGCGAAATGCGAAAGCCACTTGCGGAAGGGAACTTGGTGAAGCGAGTTGTGTGTTTCCACGCGCCACTTTTGTGGTTGAATTTGTACTGCGGAAGGAACTTCCAGCCGTCCGTTGCTACGAAATGCACGGCAGCGAGCACATATTCGAGCTCCGACTCGCTTATGAAGTACGGGAAGCTCATTCGCGTGAAGCCAGGACGCAGCATTTCCTTCTTATCGATCAGCGCGCGTTCAAGAGCGAGCACATCGTGTCTGGCGAGTCCTAGCAGTCTCGTGGCGTACGGACCGGCACACTGGCAGCCGCCACGCGTCTGAATCCCAAAGAGATCGTTCAGCAGCGCGCACAAAGTTGTAGTGCAGAAATCGCTCACCGAAGCGCACCAGGAAAGAGAAGACGGGGATCTGCTCCACCTTCTCGCTATGGCGACCCAGCAGCACGATGTGGTCGTTCTGACTCAGCGACTCGCGCACACGTTGCACATTGCGGCGTTCCAGGGCCATGATGTTCTTCACACCCACACGCTGCTTCAGCTCAAAGGCGAGGCCCAGTCGTATGCTGCCCAAAATGTCGGGCGTTCCTCCCTCTTCACGCTCGGCACGGTTTGACAGGTAGCGGTGGTCGTTCTCCGTGACGAAAAGACCGTTCCACCGCCTGGGGTGGTCGGCACTGCGTTGGTAAGCAGTCGCTTCTTCACAACGAGCACTCCAGGGGACCCGGGACCGCCAATAAACTTGTGACCGGAGATGAACACTGCGTCCTTGTAGACAAACGGAAGCAGCTTCTCATCGGTCACCACGGGGTTCATGTCGATCTTGACGTACGGCGCACACGTCGCGTAGTCCCAGCAGGCCAGCGCGCCATTTTGATGCAGCAACGCCGAGACTGCGTTTACGTCCGTCAGCACGCCAGTAAGATTCGACGCTGCCGAGAACGCCCCGATCTTCAGCGGTCGGTCCGCGTAGACCTGCAGCTGTTGCTCCAGCGCCTTGAGGTCCATCTCTCCGTTGTCATCTTCAGGGATCGACACTATCTCTGCCGCGCTCTCCCGCCACGGCAGCAGGTTCGAATGGTGCTCAAACGGCCCGGCAAAGACCACGGGTCTCTGCTTCGGGTCGTTCCCAGTGAATTGCAGGCCGAGCAGCCACCAACTTGTTCACTGCACTGGTGGAGCCCTGTCCCGTAAACAGCACGCAGTCCTCCGCCCCGCGCCCCGTGATTTTGGCGTTGACCGCCTGCGCGACGATCTGCCTTGCCTCATGGCGGAAGCATGTGGTCTGCAGCCCCGTGATGGACGTGGTGGTGTGCGTGTTGCCGTAGAGAGGCGCGACCTCCGAGAGCAGATAGTCCTCGATGCACTGCAGCGGCTTGGAGCTGGCGGTGAAGTCTGCATAGCTCAAGACGCGCGGGCCGAAGGGCGAGTCGAAGAGCGAGCGTCTGCCCACGACGTTCTGGGCGATGATCTGTACAGTCTCGAGTGCAGCGACGTCCACCTGCTCCTGGTTGGCGTCCTGGATCTGCGGCGTGAGGTCCTCCTCCAGCTCCTCGCAGAAGAAGCGAGCGGCAGCGCCCTCGTCCGGCAGCGCCATTGTGCTACAGTCAGATAATGCGATGACCAGCCGTTGGTACCACTTTTGTTTTGGTACATGGCTACACAACTTCAACTTGTTGAGTTTCTCCTTCCCATCGGAAGATCGGTCAGGAAGCTGCTGCAAACCGAATCAATGCGTCATCGACTGTGGCGTTGACGTCGTCAGCTCCGCGTTGCAAACGGTTCGCACACGCGGATTGCAAAAGTGGACACCGCGGTGAACAATTCGCCACTCATTTTGCACTTCCCGATTCCCCACCTTCCGGACACGATGAACTTGGCGGTACTTCTCTTCGCTGCAGCTGCTGCCTTCCCTCCGGTCGCCGCCGCCAGCATCGACTACGATGCAGTGGCGCCATTCCCGCAGCCCGAGCCGGCCACCGCGTCAGAGAAGACCGCCATCACCTTCAAGCCTTCGCTTCGCATCGACAGCGGGTGCTTCCCATACCCTGCCGTCAATGAAGCCGGGGAGACCAGCGCGGGGCTCAAACTGTCCATCTTCAGTGGCAGTAAATGCAAGGGTCGACTCTGGGCTCGCAGGTGTACGGGCGAGCCGTTTGGTATAACGGTCTTTGGGCCATCATGTACGCGTGGTATTTCCCGCAAGACAAGCCCAGCTTTCTCAGCTTCAAAAGGGCCAGCTCCACGACTGGGCTAACGTCGTGGTGTGGCTGAACAACCCCGAGGTGGAGAGGCCGACGATGATCGGCGTGTCCCCTCATCTTTCGTGAAGACGTACTCCAAGTACACGCCACCCCCTGCGGACGGTCTCAATGGCATGACCTGCATGATCAACTACCTGGGCGACGCCAACAACAATGGCTATCACACAGTCGATACGACTTGGAAGACCGGCGGAGAGCTGCAGGACCTCATCATGTGGGAGCAACTCACAGATGAAGCGCGAAATGCTCTCACCGAGGCGAACTTTGGGGAGAACGCCAAAGTCCCGTTGATAGACGCCCATTTCGAGGAGAACCTGAAGCTGGCCTGGCCGTACTAATTGTGCGACTCAATAGCCTTCGTGTTCCGACCCCTGCCTGTATCATCGTTTGATTTTTTATCGATCCTCAGAACCGAGGCTTATTATTATTCGCACTCGAGCAGAGCAGCTCATTAATCAAATCACCGCCAACAGCAATCTTCGTTTTGTCTTCGCATAAGGTTAGCTGCCAATGGATATGGCGGCTGAGCAATTGGACCAACACACCGACGATAGCTCCACCACGGACACTCCCTCGGACTCAAACAACACTATGGAGCCTCAGGCGCCAGTCTACAGCTTGAGTGACCACGAGATCGCTTCCGTCCTCAAGGAAAGCGACCACCGCATGACGGTGGCCACCGCGACCTCGTCTGTGGGAGGTGACGACGATGACGTTGAGGCAGAAGTCGACGACGAAGGAGAAGTTGAACCGCTCGACGAGCAGCTGCTGCACGACATCGCCGACAACATGATCGGCCGCAACATGCCGTTCGAGTCGCCGTTCGGCACCAAGGCGCAGTGCTACGCCGACTACACGGCCAGCGGCAAGGCCATCGAGAGTATCGAGCAGTTCATGCGCAACGAGGTCATGCCGACGTACGGCAACACGCACACCACCACGTCGGTGACGGGGCTGCAGACGACGTCGTTCCGCGAGGAGGCTCGCCAGATCATCGCCAAGGCGGTGAACGCACGCCTCCGCGGCAGCGGACCCCATGACGTGGTCATCTTCTCGGGCCAGGGCTGCACCAGCGCCATCAACAAGTTCATCACGGCCCTGGGTCTCAACAACATGCGTCGCCACCACCGCCCCAACAAACGCCCAGTGATCTTCACGTGTCCGTTCTCGCACCACTCGAACCTGCTGCCGTGGCGCGAGCTCATGGCGGTCGACGTGGTGGAGATCCCGGAGGCCACGACCGGCGGCCTCGACCTGAAGGAGCTGGAGCGCCAGCTGCAGAGCTACGAGGGTCGCCCGCTCAAGATCGGCACGTTCGCCGCGGCGTCCAACCTCACCGGAATGCTGGCGGACGTCAACAAGGTGTCCACGCTGCTTCACAAATACGGCGCCCTGTCGTGTTGGGACTACGCGACGTGCGCGCCGTACGTCGACATCGACATGAACCCGAAGGACAAGCTGGCGTACAAGGACGCCGTGTTCTTCTCGGGCCACAAGTTCGTCGGCGGGCCGGGCTCTCCCGGTGTGCTGGTGGTCAAAAGGAGTTTGATGCAAAACGAGGTGCCGACGATGCCTGGTGGCGGTACCGTGCTGTTCGTCACGGAGAAGGCCCATAGCTACCTCGCCAACAAGGTGGAGCGCGAGGAGGGCGGCACCCCCGACATCCTGGGCAGCATCCGTCTCGGTCTCGCCTTCGAGCTCAAGCAGCGCGTGGGTCCCAAACACATCATGGACCTGGAGCGCCAGCACGTGAAACGCGTGAAGGAGGTGCTAGGTCAGAACGACCACATCGTGCTGCTGGGCCACGACAACGTGGACCGGCTGCCGGTGTTCTCGTTCCTGGTGCGCTTCGGCGACCGGTTCCTGCACCACAACTTCGTGTGCGCGCTGCTGAACGACCTGTTCGGCATCCAGGCTCGCGGCGGCTGCCAGTGCGCCGGTCCGTTCGGAGCCCGACTGCTGGGTCTGAGCCGCGAGCACATCGTGGCTCTGGGCTACGCGGTGGTGGCGAAGGACGAGGTGCTGAAGCCAGGCGTGTCCCGCATGAGCTTTCCGTACTTCGCGGACGCCGCCGAGGTGGAGTACGTCCTGGACGCGGTTACCTTCGTGGCCGACCACGGCTGGAAGTTCCTGCCGCAGTACGAGTACGACCCGCACAATGGCGCGTGGCGTCACGAGTCCCGTTCGCAGTCGTCGTTCCCGGCCAAGAAGTACCTGTCGAGCATGCAGTTCGACGACGCGGAGACTGTGCGCGCGTCGGTGTGCGCTGCTCCGATTTACAACATCGAGGCCCACCGCCGCGAGAACCTCGAGCAGGCTGCCGTGTTGGCGGACGCGTGCATGAAGGAGGCCGCGTCGGCCGAGGAGGTGGTCGAGGGTCAGAAGCTGGTGGCAAGTCACGAGTGGCTGCGCTGGTTCACATACCCGCACGAGGCGGTGGCCGCGTTCAAAAGACGGGTGAAAAGCCTGCTCTCGCCGAGAAGGTTGAGGGCCCGGTGCAGCCGCAGCGCTATCTGGACGGGTCGGTCCACCGCGTTTGGGACGGCGTGCCGTCGCTGGGCAAGATGAAGCGGAGTTTGGTGGGTCGCGTGGTGATGAAGGTGTTCATGCAGGCGGAGCTGGACGCGATGAAGGACAAGCGTACGAACGACGAGAAGAGCGTGTTGAATGAGGAGGAGGCGTTGTGCGCCGTGTTCGGCGGATTACTGATGTGCAAGTAGGTGTTAGTGACGGAATTGCCACATCAAAAATTTAAACGTAAGGCGCATAGCGGTACGACCTTTGTCGAAGCGCTTTAAAGAAATAAACCAGTTAGTGCTTCGTCGAGTCAATGGTCCGACAGCGGTGTACACATCGACCAGGACATTTCCTAGACGACGTCCCAATCTTCGGGCCCTTCGACCCCCACGGAGCAGACCTCGTCGGCGTTGCAGTCCTCTCCTTCCACAAGCAGCCCGGACGATGGCAAGAATGAAGTCCAGACCGTCGCAGCTAGCACGGATGCCAGAACTATCGACGGCACCAGTACCGTTCAAAAGAAATGACGAGTATCCCGGACGGCACGTGGCCCACCAGCACAGCCACCGTCCGATAATCGGAACCGTACACGATCAAGGCGGCGAAGTCTTCGTCTTCGACGGAAAAATGTAAACCTTCGAGCGCTCCGACATCATACCATTGACAACGTCTCGTGTGTGGGGACGCCCTGAGTGTAAAGGGCGGCTCGGCCTCTAGTGTGATGAAGGTCATCGGTGGTGGTGCTCGTCCGGCAGACGACAAGGTAATCCAGCACAACGGTCTCAGATCGACAGCTTCTATGGTGAAGATGTGAGCAAGCTCTACCGTTCCTGCGATGACAAGCAGCGCAAGGTGGATGTGTCCAACGTATATGTGGTGAGCCCGACCAACGCCATCGTGACGGTCACCAAGAATTACAACGATGAGGCCACCCTGAGCCAAATCCACGGCAAGTCGAACGAGAAAAAGGCGGTCAAGATCTGCCAGTGGTCTCAGGGCGACGCCGATGATGAGCCCACGATTATCGGCAACGGGCCGTTGGGGAAGCTCTGCCAGTACTCGGAGAGCGACGCGATGATGTGAAGAGGTCATCCATTGACGTTAAACGCTAACTCTGTTAGAGTCCTCGGATATTAGCGTTCACTGAGTAATCGGACAATATACCATAACAACAACAAAAAACTCTACAAGAGTCCTGACATCTCTCGAGGCATAGCCTTATACTTTTGGTTGCTTTAAATACGGATGGCTTCTTGCGGCGAAGTTGTATCTGCATCTTTCGATGCAGTTGATCCGGCAGTGGTCTATGATAGACAGTGCCTTGACCCTTGGAATTTTTCAACAAAGTAATTATCGCCTTGCCACCCCACTGTCCACTGGTAAGATTTGGCGTCTTCTGGGGTCTTGAGCCGTTGTCCGTGCGCTAAGCTGGTGCTGTTGATCGGTCTCGAACCCTGTATCCACATCTGCGCTGTTCGCAGTGCTATTGCTTGTGCCAGTGCAGCGACTGCGTCCTGCAGCAACTTGTTCACTAACTCTTGGAGCGTAAAATACTCCGAGAGTGACGTGCACATCAGCAAACAAGTTTAGAATGAATGTGAGGGCCCTGGAAGTGGCGCGAAGTAGAGTACTTCCCCTTGAGCCAAGCAGCGAAGACGTACCAAATAGATATGTACGTTTCTTCCTCACGCTGAGCGACACCACCAACAATCCGACAAATCCCAAGAGCTGGCGTCAACTTACTCCGTCTTCGGATGAGCTAGGATGTCTTCAAGGACAACATATCTATTATTTTTACCCACGTTGAGCGACAACTCGGCATCCCGGCTAGAAAGCTCAGATAAACACGGCTCTAGTACCAATGAGCTACAATTATTGATACGCTGGAGTGCTATAAAACAAGGCACTAACCGGGCTACCACTCGAAGCCACGTTCTCCTTAGCTAAGTACAAGTTCGGACCCTCGATCGGGTTACTGGCATTTTCGGGAGCCACCGAACACGGCGCACAACGCCTCCTCCTCATTCAACACGCTCTTCTCGTCGTTCGTACGCTTGTCCTTCATCGCGTCCAGCTCCGCCTGCATGAACACCTTCATCACCACGCGACCCACCAAACTCCGCTTCATCTTGCCCAGCGACGGCACGCCGTCCCAAACGCGGTGGACCGACCCGTCCAGATAGCGCTGCGGCTGCACCGGGCCCTCAACCTTCTCGGCGAGCAGGCTTTTCACCCGTCTTTTTGAACGCGGCCACCGCCTCGTGCGGGTATGTGAACCAGCGCAGCCACTCGTGACTTGCCACCAGCTTCTGACCCTCGACCACCTCCTCGGCCGACGCGGCCTCCTTCATGCACGCGTCCGCCAACACGGCAGCCTGCTCGAGGTTCTCGTGGCGGTGGGCCTCGATGTTGTAAATCGGAGCAGCGCACACCGACGCGCGCACAGTCTCCGCGTCGTCGAACTGCATGCTCGACAGGTACTTCTTGGCCGGGAACGACGACTGCGAACGGGACTCGTGACGCCACGCGCCATTGTGCGGGTCGTACTCGTACTGCGGCAGGAACTTCCAGCCGTGGTCGGCCACGAAGGTAACCGCGTCCAGGACGTACTCCACCTCGGCGGCGTCCGCGAAGTACGGAAAGCTCATGCGGGACACGCCTGGCTTCAGCACCTCGTCCTTCGCCACCACCGCGTAGCCCAGAGCCACGATGTGCTCGCGGCTCAGACCCAGCAGTCGGGCTCGAACGGACCGGCGCACTGGCAGCCGCCGCGAGCCTGGATGCCGAACAGGTCGTTCAGCAGCGCGCACACGAAGTTGTGGTGCAGGAACCGGTCGCCGAAGCGCACCAGGAACGAGAACACCGGCAGCCGGTCCACGTTGTCGTGGCCCAGCAGCACGATGTGGTCGTTCTGACCTAGCACCTCCTTCACGCGTTTCACGTGCTGGCGCTCCAGGTCCATGATGTGTTTGGGACCCACGCGCTGCTTGAGCTCGAAGGCGAGACCGAGACGGATGCTGCCCAGGATGTCGGGGTGCCGCCCTCCTCGCGCTCCACCTTGTTGGCGAGGTAGCTATGGGCCTTCTCCGTGACGAACAGCACGGTACCGCCACCAGGCATCGTCGGCACCTCGTTTTGCATCAAACTCCTTTTGACCACCAGCACACCGGGAGAGCCCGGCCCGCCGACGAACTTGTGGCCCGAGAAGAACACGGCGTCCTTGTACGCCAGCTTGTCCTTCGGGTTCATGTCGATGTCGACGTACGGCGCGCACGTCGCGTAGTCCCAACACGACAGGGCGCCGTATTTGTGAAGCAGCGTGGACACCTTGTTGACGTCCGCCAGCATTCCGGTGAGGTTGGACGCCGCGGCGAACGTGCCGATCTTGAGCGGGCGACCCTCGTAGCTCTGCAGCTGGCGCTCCAGCTCCTTCAGGTCGAGGCCGCCGGTCGTGGCCTCCGGGATCTCCACCACGTCGACCGCCATGAGCTCGCGCCACGGCAGCAGGTTCGAGTGGTGCGAGAACGGACACGTGAAGATCACTGGGCGTTTGTTGGGGCGGTGGTGGCGACGCATGTTGTTGAGACCCAGGGCCGTGATGAACTTGTTGATGGCGCTGGTGCAGCCCTGGCCCGAGAAGATGACCACGTCATGGGTCCGCTGCCGCGGAGGCGTGCGTTCACCGCCTTGGCGATGATCTGGCGAGCCTCCTCGCGGAACGACGTCGTCTGCAGCCCCGTCACCGACGTGGTGGTGTGCGTGTTGCCGTACGTCGGCATGACCTCGTTGCGCATGAACTGCTCGATACTCTCGATGGCCTTGCCGCTGGCCGTGTAGTCGGCGTAGCACTGCGCCTTGGTGCCGAACGGCGACTCGAACGGCATGTTGCGGCCGATCATGTTGTCGGCGATGTCGTGCAGCAGCTGCTCGTCGAGCGGTTCAACTTCTCCTTCGTCGTCGACTTCTGCTCCATTGTCACCGCTTGACGTGACCAAGCCGTTCACAGTACTGTTTAAACTGGACGACGTGGCCGATAGGTTCTCACGATTCTTTTGGTCGAGGCCAAAATCAATAGAAGATGTGGTGGTGTTGGCGAGGGATTGGAGTTGGGCGATGAGAGGTCTTTTAGGGGCTCGGGAGCACTGGTTCGTGGCGAGGAGTTATCATCGACAATTAGCATGATCGTTGGTTGACTCCTCGGCAAAAGGAACTTGGGAGGAGCGTTTACTAGAGTCTTGGCTCTTTGAGAAATGAGAGTGTTTTGACAGCAGAGCCGAATGCCAATGGCTAAGACCTGCTCTGACGGCTGCTGCGTCTGGGCGCGGTGGATGGAGGTCCAAAGGATCGGGACACGAAGATATTCAATCGCACGTCATGCCGCCGTTCGACTAGTCTATCCAAATCCCATCCCGACAACACCACAGAAAAGGGTGTCTCCTTTGACCGTGTCTCGACAGACACGGTCAGAGAACCCGGTCTCGTCACAAGCATTGCTTATTTTGCCCGTACGTAAGTGCAATCGCATGAATTCGTTTAGTTTGTTCCAACCGAAAACCAAATATTCGCCACAGTGCACCAGGTCTATCGGTGCATGTAGCATGATCTCGGAGACGTGTTTGAATGCAAAATTGCTTAGCTCAGCAATCCGCAGTCGCATCGCGGAGATTCGAGAGCTTTGGCCACGGCAAACGGTGCGATCCTCGGTGGCCTCGAACAGGTCCAGCCGATGAACCCGACAAATCCCAAGAGCTGGCGTCAACTTACTCCGTCTTCGGATGAGCTAGGATGTCTTCAAGGACAACATATCTATTATTTTTACCCACGTTGAGCGACAACTCGGCATCCCGGCTAGAAAGCTCAGATAAACACGGCTCTAGTACCAATGAGCTACAATTATTGATACGCTGGAGTGCTATAAAACAAGGCACTAACCGGGCTACCACTCGAAGCCACGTTCTCCTTAGCTAAGTACAAGTTCGGACCCTCGATCGGGTTACTGGCATTTTCGGGAGCCACCGAACACGGCGCACAACGCCTCCTCCTCATTCAACACGCTCTTCTCGTCGTTCGTACGCTTGTCCTTCATCGCGTCCAGCTCCGCCTGCATGAACACCTTCATCACCACGCGACCCACCAAACTCCGCTTCATCTTGCCCAGCGACGGCACGCCGTCCCAAACGCGGTGGACCGACCCGTCCAGATAGCGCTGCGGCTGCACCGGGCCCTCAACCTTCTCGGCGAGAGCAGGCTTTTCACCCGTCTTTTTGAACGCGGCCACCGCCTCGTGCGGGTATGCGAACCAGCGCAGCCACTCGTGACTTGCCACCAGCTTCTGACCCTCGACCACCTCCTCGGCCGACGCGGCCTCCTTCATGCACGCGTCCGCCAACACGGCAGCCTGCTCGAGGTTCTCGCGGCGGTGGGCCTCGATGTTGTAAATCGGAGCAGCGCACACCGACGCGCGCACAGTCTCCGCGTCGTCGAACTGCATGCTCGACAGGTACTTCTTGGCCGGGAACGACGACTGCGAACGGGACTCGTGACGCCACGCGCCATTGTGCGGGTCGTACTCGTACTGCGGCAGGAACTTCCAGCCGTGGTCGGCCACGAAGGTAACCGCGTCCAGGACGTACTCCACCTCGGCGGCGTCCGCGAAGTACGGAAAGCTCATGCGGGACACGCCTGGCTTCAGCACCTCGTCCTTCGCCACCACCGCGTAGCCCAGAGCCACGATGTGCTCGCGGCTCAGACCCAGCAGTCGGGCTCCGAACGGACCGGCGCACTGGCAGCCGCCGCGAGCCTGGATGCCGAACAGGTCGTTCAGCAGCGCGCACACGAAGTTGTGGTGCAGGAACCGGTCGCCGAAGCGCACCAGGAACGAGAACACCGGCAGCCGGTCCACGTTGTCGTGGCCCAGCAGCACGATGTGGTCGTTCTGACCTAGCACCTCCTTCACGCGTTTCACGTGCTGGCGCTCCAGGTCCATGATGTGTTTGGGACCCACGCGCTGCTTGAGCTCGAAGGCGAGACCGAGACGGATGCTGCCCAGGATGTCGGGGTGCCGCCCTCCTCGCGCTCCACCTTGTTGGCGAGGTAGCTATGGGCCTTCTCCGTGACGAACAGCACGGTACCGCCACCAGGCATCGTCGGCACCTCGTTTTGCATCAAACTCCTTTTGACCACCAGCACACCGGGAGAGCCCGGCCCGCCGACGAACTTGTGGCCCGAGAAGAACACGGCGTCCTTGTACGCCAGCTTGTCCTTCGGGTTCATGTCGATGTCGACGTACGGCGCGCACGTCGCGTAGTCCCAACACGACAGGGCGCCGTATTTGTGAAGCAGCGTGGACACCTTGTTGACGTCCGCCAGCATTCCGGTGAGGTTGGACGCCGCGGCGAACGTGCCGATCTTGAGCGGGCGACCCTCGTAGCTCTGCAGCTGGCGCTCCAGCTCCTTCAGGTCGAGGCCGCCGGTCGTGGCCTCCGGGATCTCCACCACGTCGACCGCCATGAGCTCGCGCCACGGCAGCAGGTTCGAGTGGTGCGAGAACGGACACGTGAAGATCACTGGGCGTTTGTTGGGGCGGTGGTGGCGACGCATGTTGTTGAGACCCAGGGCCGTGATGAACTTGTTGATGGCGCTGGTGCAGCCCTGGCCCGAGAAGATGACCACGTCATGGGGTCCGCTGCCGCGGAGGCGTGCGTTCACCGCCTTGGCGATGATCTGGCGAGCCTCCTCGCGGA
Source organism: Phytophthora quininea (assembly GCA_011947345.1). Taxonomy (NCBI): domain Eukaryota; phylum Oomycota; class Peronosporomycetes; order Peronosporales; family Peronosporaceae; genus Phytophthora; species Phytophthora quininea. The sequence continues at coordinate 125,439 of JAAVTG010000114.1, forward strand.
ACGACGTCGTCTGCAGCCCCGTCACCGACGTGGTGGTGTGCGTGTTGCCGTACGTCGGCATGACCTCGTTGCGCATGAACTGCTCGATACTCTCGATGGCCTTGCCGCTGGCCGTGTAGTCGGCGTAGCACTGCGCCTTGGTGCCGAACGGCGACTCGAACGGCATGTTGCGGCCGATCATGTTGTCGGCGATGTCGTGCAGCAGCTGCTCGTCGAGCGGTTCAACTTCTCCTTCGTCGTCGACTTCTGCCTCAACGTCATCGTCGTCACCTCCCACAGACGAGGTCGCGGTGGCCACCGTCATGCGGCGGTCGCTTTCCTTGAGGACAGCGGCGGCCAATTGAGCATCCATGCTGGGGGTCGGTATTTGTCTATCTGCGATGCTGTTGGAGCTGGACGAGGTCACCGAGGCGCTCTCGCTGTTGTCGTCGCCGTCCTTTTGGTCGACGCGCTCGGCCTCCATGTCGATGGAGGAGGTCGCGGTGTTGGCGAACGGGTTCGAGTTGGACGACGACAGGTCCTCTATCTCATCCTTGGGCAGCGTTGCGAGCAGGCTCCGACGCGGCAAGGAGCTCTCATCGACACTGCAGCGCAACATGGCGATGACCAACGCCTACAGGCACGACGCAGCGCGAATGGAGGAGGATCCACACCAGAGCTGTTACGCTTGGCGAGATATTGAAAAATGACCATCCTGCTGGCAGGTCGCAAAAGGTGAGTATCTCCTCCAGAGGCTTTGCCCAGCGGCGAGCCTCAGCATTCAGAGCGGGAGCGAGGGAGTCAAGCGACGCAACGCACGCCCTGAGCGGCTGTCCAAAGTCACAGCTCTACAACCAGGAGAAAAGGCTCGGCGATGGCAATTGTCCAGGTCACGTTTGACGCTGCAGCGAGTAGAAACCACAACTCGAGTTGCATGTCCACTCGTCAACGATTTGCGTTTTGCAGACGGGCGTCGGATCGCGACGATGTTCCTTGGTCAAGGTGATCAACAAGCGCCGGATGGTTGCTCCAGATGGGTACTGGCGCCATCTGAGAGCTTTCCTGCAGAGCAGAGCAACACGAAAGCGCCGCTGGGCAAGCACCTTCCACGGCGGGCCATGGTTGCCATGGCCCGCTGCCCGCTGGGCGGAAGCACCCCGAGCGGTGGACCTTGCAACGGCGGGAAGCGAGACCGGGACCAGCCCTCGCTCGGCGGCCCTAGCTGATCCCTTGGCGGCATCAATCCCTCGGCGACGCGGCAACGGGCAGCACGCCAGGCGTAGAGCGCGCACGGCCAGCAGGACCGTCGCAGGAAACCCGAGCCGAGATTGCAGCTGGGGCTCGGCGGGCATCTTTCGTACAGCTCCACCGGCAGTACGCTCGAGGGTGTTGGCCACCCTTGACGTGCGTCGAGATGATCAGCGAGCCTCACGCTGCCCTCGGGACCTCGTCCTGGTCGCGAGGACCCCAGCGACCGCGCGCAAGTTGGCCATCGTAGGGGCAGCATAGCCATCCGTTCTGCTGATCTGCCCACGCGAACGTTCCCGTAGCGGAGTTCAAGCTCGCTGTGCACCGCCGGGCAAAACCGACTCTTGCTGCAGAGCTCAGGTTGGTCACGCATATTGCACGGCAAGCCAACGACGCCGGCGCTCTCTACGGTCGAGTCTCCCGAGTCCATGCTGCCGTGTCGAGTTCACCGTTGCCGTTGTGCCGGTCTCGCGTTACGCCGCTGCAGACCCCTGGCATGAATCGACAATGCGCCACGTGGGACCCGATGCCTAGCGGTGGGGTGATCGGCGTACCATTTCGGATGTGTCAATTCCGTTGACAACGGCTCAAGAACACATCAGACTCCACCTCGCGGATATTGGACCGCCCCCCTTGCAGTCTCCAAACTCACATGTCAAACTCTGCTGATCTTCCTCGTCCAACACCAGTGATGGAGCTTGCTGCACGAAATACGCTATATTGTCAAGACTTTACCGATTGTCGGGATTTGGACAGGCTTAAGCTCACCGAACTCCAGCATTTCCTGTGCAGTTGTAAAGCCAATCATGCCTCGGCGCTAGTCGCGAGAATGCATGAACAGGACGATGGATATGCTCGAGATTGGCACGAAAGCTCTGTCAAGTTGATGAAAGTGCTGGGAGCACATATTCCGCACGGAATCACAGATCGCTTTCGCTCTGCCGAGCGTCATTGTTGAACTGAGCAATGTAATCGCCGAACGAACGCAGGAGAAACTCAAAATGACCTACTTACAACGCGCCGAACACATAGCATTTGCAGTGGACTCGGACTACGACGACTAAGTTATGATACGGTCTAACTACGTTTGAGGGTGCGGCTAGCACGCTCGGAACACGGTGGCGGGACTTGCGTCCGTCCCGCCTCGCGAATAACCCCTCTTTGGGGTGGTGGTCTTGATCGATGGGTGCTGGGCTCGAATCGAACGTCGCTCAGACCGTTGGCATGTAGTGCTTGAGCATTAGCCGTCCCATCTTACTCCTCTTGAGCTTAGACATCGATGGTATGCCATCCCAGACGTGGTTGATCGAGTCGTTCAGATACAGCTGCGGCTGGCACGGTCCGGTAATCTTCTCCGTCAACGTCGCCTTCTCGCCGTGTTGTTTGTAGTCCGAGACAGCCTCGTAGGGGTAGACGAACCACCGCAGATACTCGTGCTTCTTCGGGATGCTCTGGCCCTTGCGGAAAATCTCCTTCAAGCCGGCCTCCTTCATGCAGGCCTCGGCCAGCTTGGCGGCCTGCTCCAGGTTTTCGCGTCGGTGCGCTGCAATGCTGCGGATCGGCTCGACACGCTGCGGCGAGCTGGTGGTGGTGGTGGCGTCATTGAAGAATCGCAGCTCGGATAAACAACGTTGCGCCGGGGCGTTTGCACCCGTGTGGCGCCACACCGCCGTTTGGATGTCGAAGTCGTACTGCGGCAAAAACTTCCAGCCGTGGTCGGCGACAAAGTGCACCGCGTCCAAAATGTACTCGACCTCGGCGTCGTCAGCAAAGTACGGGAAGCTCACGCGCACCACACCAGGCTTGAGCACCTCGTCCTTGTCGACAACGGCGTTGCCGATTGCGATGGTGTGGTCCTTGCTGACGCCGAGTAGGCGAGCTCCGAACGGACCGGCGCACTGACACCCGCCACGTGCTTGGACGCCGAAGAGGTCGTTCAGCAACGCGCAGATGAAGTTGTGGTGCAAGAAGCGCTCGCCGTAACGCATCAGCAGCGAAAAAATCGGCAGTTGGTCCACATCGTCGCCGTGACGACCCAGCAGCACGACGTGCTTGTTCTCGCCCAGCGACTGGCGCACACGTTGAACGTGGCGACGCTCTTGTGCCATGATCCGCTTCGTCCCCACGCGCTGCTTGAGTGAAAAGGCGAGACCGAGACGGATACTACCTAAGATGTCGGGGTGCCGCCCTCCTCGCGCTCCACGATGTCTTTCAAGTAGCTGTGAGCTTTCTCAGTCACAAACATCACGGTGCCGCCGCCGGGCATCGTCGGCACTTCATTCTTCATCAGCCGCTTCTTGACCACCAGCACGCCAGGAGCCTGGGCCACCGACGAACTTGTGGCCCGAGAAGAAAATGGCATCCTTGGACGCCATCTTGTCCTTGGGATTCATGTCGATGTCGACGTACGGCGCGCACGTTGCGTAGTCCCAGCAAGCCAGCGCTCCATGTTTGTGCAGTAGCTTGGATACCTTGTCAACGTCCGCCAGTAGCCCCGTGAGGTTCGCCGCCGCAGTGAACGAACCGATCTTGATCTTGCGACCGCCGTGGTTCTTGAGTTGTCGCTCCAGCTCCTTGAGGTCGAGACCGCCGGTGGTGGCTTCGGGGATTTCCACAATGTCTGCTGCGAGGCTTTCGCGCCACGGCAGCAGGTTCGAGTGGTGGGAAAAGGGTCCTGTGAACACCACGGGCCGCTTGGACGACATGTGGAAGCGCTTGGCAGAGTTCAGTCCGAGCGCGGTGATGAACTTGTCGATGGCGCTGGTACAGCCCTGGCCAGCGAACAGCACCACGTCGTGAGAAGGTCGAGCGTTGACTGCCCGAGCGATAATTTGGCGAGCCTCCTCTCGAAACGCCGTCGTCTGCATTCCCGTCACCGACGTGGTGGTGTGCGTGTTGCCGTATGTCGGCATGACATTGCTTCGCATGAACTGCTCGATGCTCTGGAGCGACTTGCCGCTGGCCGTGTAGTCGGCGTAGCACTGCGCCCTGGTGCCGAACGGCGACTCGAACGGCACGTTGCGGCCGATTAAGTCGTTCGCAATGCTCTGCAGCACTTGGGCCTCGCTCTCGTCGTCCACAACTTCTTCCTCGGTGTCGACGCAAATGCTGTTGTCCCGGGCGGTAGACGAGTTAGAATTGCCTTCGTCCTCGACGGCGAACGAGGTGGTCGACATCCCCAGCGGGTCGACCTCCGAGCTGCGGATGCTCACGCTCAGCGCCTTCTCTTTCTCGCGGATCATCGAGCTGTTGAGACTGCTCCCCGATTCCGAGACGCGGAAGACCTGCGAGATCCACGGCGTGGGGAGCGACGCCGCGGTGCTTTCCTCTTGAGTGGTGGGCGCCATGTTTGCAAATGGAGACGCGCTCGACCAGCAAGACCAGCGAGCGGCGAACGACGAGCTACGCGTCCGCAGGGTTTTGGAAAGTGTCAACTCTGGTCGAGGTTTGGTGAGGGTTTCGCGAGGTCTGCCAGCATGGGCGGGTAGACTCGAATGCGTGCCGCTCTCACCGCTTTGTCCTCGCTTGGCCAGCGCCGCAATATCGCCGGCAACTCGGCGCACGAGCGACGATCGGTGGGGGTCAGGCAGGGGGCCGTTGAGCTCCGCGAGTTGAGCTGCCGCCGGCTCTTACATGCGCCGAGGCACAACAACCATGCAAAGACAAACCGAGACTTCAAACTTTGCCCGGATGGAGATCCGATCGAGCGATTTGACTGGGGGCGGCGTAAAAGCCGCCGGTGTCGACTGCGTCTTTCCAAGCGCAAACATGACATCCCGATGGCCCCCAGGGCCTTCCGGCTGGTCAGGCGCCGCCCCTGCGGCTCGCAGCGGACTATTCTCAGGAATACGGAGACCGAGGTCAGGCACGGTTGATCACTAGAGATGCAAATGCGGCGGAGAAGCAGGAAGTGAAGAAGTAGGAGATCCAGCCACACATTTTGCAGCAGACCGACAGAGAAACGAATTGTGCTGTACGTTGAACACGATTGAACACGAAAAGCATTGTATTTTGCGTTGGTGCAGCAGTGCAACCCGTTCAGGCGTGCGATTGTCGCGGTCCAAGCCGCGCGAGGTAAAGCGGACAGATGCCGTGAAGGTCTCGGCTCGAACACTGCAGCACCGAAGGCACAAACGTTACTCGCCTCAATTCGGTGTTGCCACCAAAGACAACGATGGAAGTCGCCTCGACATCTTCGCTTTCGCTGCTTGCGCGGCCAGGGAGGATACTCAGCCTGCGTCAAAGTGATGAAGGTTTTGCATCAGAGATGTTATTTTGCCTAGCCGCATTGTCGAGCCTCCCGACGCTCCTGCACATCGCTCCCCAGATGCCTGGCGTGCCGGTGGCAAACTTGCCTGGCTCGGGCGTGAACATGAACAGCAGCACCGATTGCACGACATAACAGTTCAACGACTCGAGTGCAAGCTCGAAAAGGTGACCACCCGCACCCAGCAGGGTAGCGAATGTGGTTAGTTATGCTCAACTGGGCCTTCTACATGGCAACAAGAACTACCTCTCGACGAGTCTACAGGGATCGACGTAGGGGTCGTGATTGCAAAGAAGTTCGAGTAGAGAGAATGCTGCAGCCAACAGTAACGCTGGCGGAGCATTTTGCGATGGAGGCATTCCAGAACAGTAGCTGCAATAAACTTGTGCATGAATGAACATTAACTATCGTCGCGGCGATACCTCACTCATCGTCCGAATCGTCGACAGGCTTTATCTCCATCATGTACGATGTGTCTTGTCTTGGCAGGCAGTACCGGTTGATGAGCATCCGAGCCATCATTTTCAACGGGTGCCGCTTCATCACCGCCATGGTCGGCACGCCATCCCAGACGTGGTTGATGGCCGGATCAAAGTAGCGATGCGGTTGGCAAGGGCCACAGATCTCTTCCGAGAGCGGCGGCTTGTCGCCGGTTGCCTGGAATGCGTCGACGGCCTCGCTCGGATACGCGAACCACCGCAGCTCCTCGAAGCTCTCCGATACTGCCTCGCTCTGCTGGTAGTCCGACTTTGCCGCGTCTTGAATGCACTGGTCTGCGAGTTCTGCTGCCAGTTCAAGGTTATGCTGGCGATGAGAAACCACGTCTTGCAGCGGTTCAGTGACAGTCGACGACCGAATGGACTCGACGTTCACGACCTGCATCCCCGAGAGAGACTTCCTAGCCTGGGGACCCTCGTCGCTGCGCGAAACGTGGCGCCAAACGCCCGTTCTGCAGCTGAAATCATATTCGGGCAGGAACTTCCAGCCGTGGTCGGCCACAAAATGCACCGCGTCCAAGACGTACTCGACCTCCTTTTCATCAGCAAAGTACGGGAAGTTCATACGAGAGGCTCCAGGCTTGAGCACCTCGTGCTTGGCGACGACAGCATGGCCCAAGGCAATAATATCGCTCCGACTGAGACCGAGCAGACGTGAACCAAAGGGGCCAGCACATTGACATCCGCCGCGAGCTTGGACACCAAACAGGTCGTTCAGCAGTGCGCACACGAAGTTGTGGTGCAGGAATCGATCGCCAAAGCGGATCATCAACGAGAAGATGGGGAGCTGGTCAACATCGTCAGTCTGTCGTCCAAGTATCACAATATTCTTATTGCGACCAAGGGACTCGCGCACGTGACGAACGTGCTGGCGCTCCAGGTCCATGATGTGTTTGGGACCCACGCGCTGCTTGAGCTCGAAGGCGAGACCGAGACGGATGCTGCCCAGGATGTCGGGGTGCCGCCCTCCTCGCGCTCCACCTTGTTGGCGAGGTAGCTATGGGCCTTCTCCGTGACGAACAGCACGGTACCGCCACCAGGCATCGTCGGCACCTCGTTTTGCATCAAACTCCTTTTGACCACCAGCACACCGGGAGAGCCCGGCCCGCCGACGAACTTGTGGCCCGAGAAGAACACGGCGTCCTTGTACGCCAGCTTGTCCTTCGGGTTCATGTCGATGTCGACGTACGGCGCGCACGCCGCATAGTCCCAGCAAGCCAACGCACCGTACTTGTGAAGCAGCGTGGACACCTTGTCAACGTCGACCAGCATTCCGGTGAGGTTGGACGCCGCGGCGAACGTGCCGACCTTGAGTGGTCGGTTCTGGTGGAGCTGAAGTTGTCGCTCCAGCTCGCTAAGGTCGAGACCACCGCCCTCCGCTTCAGGAATCTGCACTTCGTCGGCACATGGACTCTCGCGCCACGGCAGCAGGTTGGAGTGGTGCGAGAACGGACATGTGAAGATGACCGGGCGTTTGCTGGCACGATGGCGACGTCGACCTTTGTTGATACCGAGCGCGGTCACGAGCTTGTTGATGGCGCTGGTGCACCCTTGCCCAGCGAAGATGACAACGTCCTTGGACGCTTGAGCGTTTACAGCATTGGAGATGGTTTGGCGGGCTTCCTCTCGAAACGAGGTGGTTTGTAACCCCGTCACGGACGTGGTCGTGTGGGTGTTGCCGTAGGTGGGCAGGACCTGGTCGTGGATGAAGTGCTCGATGCTCTCGAGCGACTTGCCGCTGGCAGTGTAGTCGGCGTAGACTTGTGCCTTGACTCCGAAGGGCGAGTCGAATGGAATGTTGCGACCGATCACGTTGTCGGCCACGGCGTGCAGAAGTTGCTCGACAGCCTCGTCGTCTTCAAGGGAAGCGCAGCGTTTAGCGAGGTGGTGTCCAAAGTGGAAGACGCGCAGTCGGTGGAGGGCTCCGATAGTTTCGCATCTCCTTCTTCTACTTGCCGCTTTTGGACGGGAAGAGAAGTTGGGCCCGCTCGAGGTTGCTTCAAAGTTTTCGTAGGCGCGAAAGTGTCGCTCGAAAGAGTCTCGATCTCTAGGTTGTTGCACACCATCGGCTGCTGTGGACTTAAGCGCTTGCGGGGTTGGCGATAGATTGGAGAATGATCGATCTGCTCAAATGCTCGCCTGAAGGGCCAGCAGCCTTGTTTGGACGCCGGCGGCACCGTTCCGCTGAGCGCGATCAGTGTGCTGCTACCTCTACAAACTTTGTGATTTCGTGTGCAGCGCGTCGCTCCATTCCTTATTTCCAAGGTATGCACCTCCATAGATCGATGAAGATGGTGCGATACCGCCGTTGCAGGGCTTGTAATCGAGTTGGTCAGGCACACTGCGGCAAGGCCAGGGCGATCCCGCCGTTGCAGGGCCTGCGTTCAGTCCGTCAGGCATGCGGGGCAAGTCCGGGCACTGCAGCTGCACCATGACAATCCCCACCACTTCCAATGTGGAGCCCTGCAATTGTATGTACCCGACGAACTTATGTGTCTTTAACCAGTGGTGAAAGGCTCTGCAGGATCGTAGACGCATTTGAGTATCTCGCGACACGAATTCCCATGCAAGACGATCGCTGCTGCCTGACCACCGTCTCGGGGCATCCAAGCGGTCGGATTACGATCAAGGAGCGAAGCCATTTCTCAAATCGTTTGACGAGCGGCGGGTCACTGCAACCTCAAATCCCCTGAGCAAGGTCAGTCATTCTGCACAATGCGCATCATCTCGAAGCACTTTGTCGCCAACTTGCAACGCCGTCGGATACGATCCAGCAAGGCCAGACAAAAACGTTGGGGAAGTTCTTTCGTGGCAGTATTTGAAGGCCAAGACGCACACTCATTCCACTTTCAACTCCCACCTTGAGTTCCAGTCAGGATCGTGGCGATTCAACCAGCCAACTTAGCACGACAGCAATTTCGAGGTGCGATCGCCAACGTACAAAAGCGATTCTCTCCAGGGCACGGCAGTTGAGTCGCGAGCACCTTGGTGGTCCGCATCCTCCTCGAACTGCACCAGCGAGAAAATCGCGTCGATATCGAGTCCTCGCCCACTCACAAACGCACTTTTCAGCTTGAGCACCCCGCTCCAGTGGTTCTGCACGCCTGCAGCATGGCACACACGCACGTAAAACCGCCGGTCGTTCCAGTCCAAAGCGCCGTCGATGACTAAGCTCACGATGAATAGGAAGAAAATGTTGCGCAAGTGGTACGGCGCCAACAGGAGCTTGGGTGACTCGGTCGCCGTGCATGAAGGGCGTATGGCGGCGGAGGTTGTGGCACCAATTCTGCGCAAACTCTCGAGGAATTGGCTCATGTCGTCGAGCACGTGAGCTGGGCACGGGTTGTCAGTCTCCAAAGGCAAATGCACCCCTCGTCCGTACTTGGCCACGACTCCGAATTCATCCACCGGTGGCGTAAATGCTCCACCATGATCTCGACGTTGGGGTGGACAATCCGCTTACACACCAAGCAACAGCCCAGCACGCGCATGTACTCGACCCGCTGGGGCGGCAGGAAGCAAGCGTCCTCAATCAGAAAGGTTTCGAGTGCTGCAATTGCGCACGGCGGTCCCAGGATGTTGATTCGGCAGTTCTGCAGCACTCGACGCAGTGTCCAGGCATTCAACAGTCCTTGCAAGGGTAGAACGATGGCACTGAGGGCTGACCGCGCTGCCGCTCGCCATAAAATGCGCTTGATAAAGAGCTTGAGAAGAAATTTAAGCACGTAGCGCTTGCTTTTGTAGACCAGGTAGGTCATCAGCAGCACAAACTTGGGCGACCCTCGCATCGGGTCCATTCCAAAGAGTGTGTCCCTCCGATGCTCGACCTGCAGCGCTGCACGCGCCACTGCCCGTGCAAGGAATTCACGCTCTTGGTCGAGGGGATACAGCGTTAGACCCGCGCTCACTGTCAGCTGGAAGGCAAAAGCTACGGCAGTCATATAGAGCGCCATCACCTCCACCACCGACACGCCAATGTTGACAAGAAGGGTCCACTCGTTGATACCTACTGCGTCTTCCATTCCAGAACTCGAGGGTAGGTAAGTTTCCAGCCCAATGGAGAACAGCCCACTCAAGATCCCGATCAGTCCGCCCAGTAGCGCTCCAACCAGCTCGATACGCAGTATCTGGCGCATCGTCGCAGGAGAGAAGCCGTATCGCTGAGAAGGGACTGGTACTTTAGGATCCTGTCTAAACAACCGATTCTGCGGACCGAGAAGCCCTCGTGTAAGAGGCTGTGGGAGTACAGGACCATCCTGATGCTGAACAGGCTGCAAATTTGAGACTCGTGCTCTGTTGCCAAACCGCTCCGACAAACTGACAGCAAGAGTGGCTCGCTTTGCACGCTTGAGACGTTCTTTCGACACGCGTGTGAGGAACTCAACACCGACGCGCTCCATGCGAGACAGATAACTTTTAGGCACTCCGTCGGGTAAGTCGCATTTGCTGGGCGATTCAAGTGATACGCCACCTCGTCGTGCCCTTACTCGCTGATGCATCGTTTGTCGTCGTGGTCTATCCGGCGAAGCATGGATGAAAGACGGCAGCTCGGTGAAGAGATCCACCGAGAAATAGTCGTGTAGAGCAGAGATGTTGCTGGTCTTGTGTTCCAACAAATCTTGCCATGCAGCGTACAAGAAATCGCTCCACTCGATGCGACCGTCTCCGTTCGGGTCTAGACGTGCTTCGATCGCGTCTAGCTCCTCATCGCTGAATACCAGCCCCAACTTCTGCAGAGCGATCTCCAGTTCGTTTCGGGAGATCTCGTGATTTTCGTCCGTATCGCAGCGTTGGAAGGCGTTCTTGAGTGGTTTACACTTGGCCACAAAACTACAGGGGGAAGCGGACGTCGTTCCTGCGCACAGCGCAAGATGAGAGGTCGACAGGCTTCCAGGAACGCGTCGAAGGTGACGACTTGGTTGCTGCGTGACACCTCGCCACTTGCCGACACGCCAAAGGTGCGAGCCTCGGCAGGAGTCCCGCCCATTAATTCCAGAAACACTAGCAGTTCGCTCAAGGTCACAGCATTGTCCTCATCGGAATCGCTGGCGTGGAAGAGTGCGCGCAGGCGACGCATATACTCCTCCCCGACTTCTGCGTTGATGCTCTGTGGCCGAGACTTCAGCCTTCTTGCCGCCACTGCTGCGAACAGCGTCGCCTTTCGCCTTCGTTGTGCATCAGTGGCGCTTTCTTGAGGTCGTGGTCGCGTTTTACTGTTGATCGACAGCTTCTGCGGTGGCGCGAAATGTAAAATTGGTGTTGATGGGAAGCGGAGACTCGAGTCGGTTGGCAGCGACCTGCGTTTGAGCTCCAAGACGGGTATAACCTTGGATACCATGAACAAAGAGCGACTACCGCCGGTGCAAGTCACCGTGCCTGCATTTGGTCAGTCTGCCCCGGCAGAAATAGCAAGCCGGGAAGCAGGTTCTAGAAATCACCGTTTCTCTCCAAGGAAACGTCATATTCACGCCGTTAATCCAGAGAGAGAGAGAGAGAGAGAGAGAGAGAGCAATACCACAAGTGCCTTCACGCTGCTTTCACTTCAGCATGATATTAACAGCTTTTTCGCAGTCCAATGGCGAACTAGACTCCAAAGGAGTAAAATTTCTAGCAGCACTGGAGACCACGACTACTTCTGAACTCCATGGCGATAATGGATCTCTTGACACAAGAAGGCTTACCAGGAATTGTATCATGACAACTGCACCAACCGTGCTGGAGTCTTCATCACACACAGACGGATAATGGGATATTATCGCGTCTTAGTAAGTATCAGGCTTCTTATAAAAACATAATTGAAGGCCATTAACACCACCACCACCACAAGTGCCTTCACGTTGCTGCTTTAATCCCTGCCTTGGCTTGCTGGATCATCTCGTACGCGACCATGAATTTGGCGTACTGAGCAAAGTCCGGATGATTCGCAATCGCCCAGGCACGAGCGGGCATCCACGGCTCGATCTTCATCTTGTCCACGCGAACGGCGGGTGGGGTGAGTCCTGCTTTGATCCATCGCTGGTATTTCTCCAGTGGTTTCGCAGCGCCCCGAGTGACCTTGGCAGCCTTGTCCACCTCGATAACAGACCCTACCTTCCCGAGCACACCGCGTTGATCAGCATTTTTCCTCATCTGCACTCGAACCTTCGTTGTTATCGCTCGTCGACTTTACTGTTCTCAAGAGCCGGTTGTTGTCTTTGTTTCCACGTCCAGAAGGGAATTTGATCGGAGCTTGGTCTGTGTCCGTGACGACGTGATCACTATTGACGCAGGCAAGAAGACCGAGTGCGGCTGACAGCAGCACGTACCCGACATGCATGGTTCTTGCGTGAGGTGCTTGAAAATTGGACTGCGAAACAAGAACTGGCCCTGTCGAGAAGCTGAGCGATTTCTACTCACCTCGACCAGCGGTCAGCGTACAGATCATCGGTTCCGTCTGTACTTGCCCTGGGATCGGCAAAACGCAGCCAGCTTCTAAGTGAGCCAGCTCCTAAGGAGCCTCGTTGGCACTTTGTGTGTAGTTGCTGTAAATTCGTCGGAGACCTACAAGGAATTGCTCATGATAAGCTTCCATGGCGAAGTTAGCATCCTCTCCTCAGCTGTAGACCTCATGGCTTTAGCCTAGCCTATCTCCCAGCCACGATAGAGCTGGATCGCTTGCCGCTCTCCAAATCCTATCCTCACGCTCCGTGCTCCGCCGCCAACTTGATAACAACATGTTAGTTATCTTCCAACGAGAGGAAGCCCTGTACCGGTAGACCGGGAACTCACTGCCGCTATTATAGCTAGAGAATTTGCCGCCAGTGGGAGTCGCCACCAGAAGAAGCCCTAGATAAGCGAAAAGTGAATCTACATTCATTTCCTATAAATGTAGCAATCCATACATAGATTCAATTTCTAGAACTAATTATCTATCCACTGCTATCCTAAATCATAGATTGCTAAAAATTCGGGCGCCGATGAAGCTGGGCGGCTTCACGCTCAAGAAAGGCGGGCGCAAGAAGCCCCTGGCGGCGTCGGCGGGCTTCTCGGCCGCAGCTTCGACCGCCCCACAGGCCCCCGAGAAGGTTTTCGTTACGGACTTCGATCCGAACGCGCCCGCCGAGCTGGCTGCGGACGGCCAGAAGCCGCTGGTCATTCCGCTGACTGAGACCAACAAGTGGAACGGAGTGGAGAAGCAAGAGGAAGACAAAGAAGGAGAGGATGCTGAAGAAGCAACTGCCGACCTCCAGGCCGCACAGCAGATCCTGCAGGGCGTGCAGGCCACACAGGACAGCAGCCCCAACGAGACGCTGGTGATCCCCGCCAGCGACCGCGACCAGAAGCGCCAGGAGCTGTTCCAGGACGGGGCCAAGCGAGTCAGTGGGGAGAAGAAAGTGCCCATTTTGCAACAGAATGCGGTGCCAGGCCTGGACGCGCTGCAGGACGTGACGGACAAGTATCGACACGACGTCTCGCTGCGGCCCGACGCCCCCGACGTTCACAGCGATGTATACGAGGCCGTTCCCGTGGAGCAGTTCGGGGCGGCTCTGCTGAGAGGCATGGGCTGGGAGGGCAGTGTCAACGCCGACGACGTAGGGAGGCCCCGCAGCCGAGACATAAACTGCTGGGGCTGGGGGCGACTAAGCGACCGAAACTGCCTGGAGAGGACAACAAGAGGAAGCACAAGAAGCAGGAGAAGGAGGCAAAGAAGGAGCGTCCCTCTGCCACCAAAGAGGACAGGGACAGAGGGAGACGCCCAACTGATCTAGACCGACGGCGGGAGGACAGTCAAAGAGACCGAAGCAGAGACAGAGACCGCAGTAGAGATCGCGGACGAGATCGGAAGGGAGATCGGGACAGGAGTGATCGAGACCGAGACCGAGACCGAGACCGAGACCGAGACCGAGACCGAGATCGAGAGAGGGATCGGGGCCGCCGCAGTCGATCGGATCGACGCAGCCGCAGCAGGAGCCGCGACCGTCGCAGTCGCAGACGGTAGGACGCATCTGGATGGGCTGGTTGACAAATACGATAGATTTGACGACGTGTGCAGTTGAGAGTGGAGCACAGGCGTCTTCCTACTGGGTTTTGTTGCTGCTAGTGTTGCTCTTGCTCTTGCTGTCTTCGTCAAGAAGCGACGTGTCGAGCTGCAGCGGCAGCGGAGGAATGGACGTGCAGATGTCACCCAAGCTAAAACACAACGAAAGAAGCGTCAGAGAGCAAGAACGTCCAGTCAACGCTCCACCTCGCCACGTACGCGGACAGCACGGTCTGGCAGTTGTCCCGGAACTTGACCATTTGCGCGCGGTTCTCGTCGGCCTTGCCGTTCAGCAGGTTGGTGCGCATGGTGTTGATGGCCAGCACGTTGTCCTGCAGCAGCGCCGCCAGTCGTGCCTCCTCCAACTCGCCACTAGATGCTGTCTTCTGCGCAGTCGTCTCTTGGTACGGGCCGATCTTCATGCGCTTGTTGGCTGTTGTGGCTGTTGGCTGCTCGACTGAGCACCCCAACGCTTTGACCTTGAAAGCCACGTCCCGGACACATTTGCGAGGCAGCATGGCGGCCACTTTGATGTAGCGCGTGACGTTGTCGAACTGGTCGGCTGGGAACTGCGCGAGTCCGGTTTGCAGCGTCTGCAGTTCCTGCGACGTCCACGCAGCTTGAGCCGTCGAGTAGACCACCGTGGGCGAGATGGACGGCAAGTAGTCGGACGCTTGTGGAGACGACAGCAAGTTCATGGAGGCCTGCTTGGCCGAACTCGCATGAGCCGCGGACACGGCGGCGGCGTGACCAGGCGCGGCCATCTCGACTAAAAACTTTCGACCGGTCGTCGTATCCGCCCGAGTTATCGGAGAGACCATGTTCTGGCCGTTCCTGGAGCTGCACGGCCAGCTCATGTACTGCCCGCTGGCCGACTTTGGCGCAAGCGGAGTGCGGGAGGGCCAGGATATCTACGCGCATGCAGTGGTGGCGCAGCCGGTGACGGCCCACATGCCGCTGAAGAATGCGGCGGAGATGCGGGGAAAGATCGCGGTGCTGCAGCGCGGCTTTTGCGACTTCATCACCAAGACGCTGCACGCTCAACGTGCTGGGGCGGTGGCGGTGCTGGTGGCCAACAACTGCGACGACGGTGGCGAAGCGTTCGTCATGGATGCTGGCCATCGGCAGGACCAGTCAGTTGACGCCGTTAAGATCCCGGCCATGATGGTCTCACGAGAGCACTCGACGGAGATTTTCCAGCAGATACGAGAGGCGTACTTGGCGCGCAGAGAGTTGGGGCTTACGATCCGCTTCTTGGGGGCGGAGACGGCGTCGCGGGTGTTGGCGCAGCAGGAAAGCCGCGCCCAGCAGCAGCGCTCCGTTGAGATAAAAGATCAGCGTCAAGTGCAGCAGCAAGCGGCAGCGATCTTACTGCGCACCCGACTGGGCAAAATAGAGCAGACAAAGGAATTGACGCCACAGCGCCCAGAGAGTGCTGTTGCTACGCCCAATACGACGACGAGCGAGCTCGCGTTCGACTTTTCGCCGCCGTCGTCGATCAAAAGCAATTCGGCATGCTCGACGCACGGGAGTACTGCAGCTGGAGATTGGCGCGTTGCAAAGCAAGGGAGCAACCAGGACGAGACTGAGATGGAGAGTTTACAGCCGTTGCCAGTCCAGCATTGGTGCCCCATGACCACAGCACTGGTGATCCTGGACGTGCAAAACTATTTTACGCTTCGACATGGATATGGTGAAAAGCTAACGACGAGGGAAGTGGACGCAGCACTACATCGTCCAAGCCAAACCAAAACGCGCACCAGCGCCTCGAGTCTCCTGGAATTTTACGACCGCGTGGACAATATCTTGCTGCCGGCGATCCAGGACGTGCTTTTAGCCAGTCGGGCCACGGAAGGGATGGAGGTCATTTACTCGGTAGTGGAGAGCGCAACGCGTGATGGCCGAGCGCTCTCGTGCGCACAAACACGCAGGGATCCACGTCTCCAGGGGTGGATTCGGCGCTCAGGTGCCTAAGCGAGTGGCGCCTGACGACGACTTCGACATCGTCCTCCCTCGCACCGGCGTCAAGTGAGTGGCATACATTTCTGTACCTGGTTGTCTTACTAAATGGCGTTTTCTGCCCGTTAGTGTGTTTGCAGCGACGAACCTCGACTACGTGCTGCGCAATCTGATGGTCTCGCATGTTGTCGTCATGGGCATTTCCGTTCTAGGTAGTGTGGAGGCCTGCGTGCAGACTGCAATGGACAGAGGCTACCAAGTCACGGTGGTCAAAGAAGCGCTCGCTCCAATGGCAGCACCGACGTCTGCGGACAGTAAAGTCGCGAGAATGATGGCCAAGTTCTCCAAACGAGGTGTGCAGGTCCTTGCGGCTGCAGATTTTGTCGACAAACTGCAGTCGTTTGCTTAGTCCAAGAAAAGGTGCCAGCAATAAACAGCGCCAATATTATCCCCGCCATTCTTGAACGACAACGACTGATGATGGACGTGGCGCTCGAGGTTGAGGCCGTGGTGGTCTCTTTGGTGAACATTGTGGCTGCATCGCTTGAGAATGAAGCGACTGACCAGGAGACTGAAGTTCCCGTCGGCGGTTATCTGTGGAAGTTCCCCTCGGAAGGGAGCAATGCTGAAAGTGACGTTGCTACGCTCCCCCACCAGCGCCGCAAATGCGCGAGTACCCTAGGAAATGCGATCGGTGCCGAGTGTGCTGGGTTTCTGACCGGGAGTTTGAGTTTGACCATCTACGACGATGTTCAGCTCCGGTGGATTCGAGTCTTCGCGAGGACAAGAAGATGCAAGCCACCAAGTTGGGTGTGTCGCGACGAGTGTGGTGCGAGGTGGACAACTCGTTCAGTCAGCTACAGTGGCGCTGTGATCGAGAGTTTGACGACGGTAGTGCTTTAAACTCCATCTCGTTAGCTGAAATCGCCGAGGTATCGCTGGTTGAGGAGCCACCAGAGAGTTTCCAAGTTGTAACCCGTGACGGTCGCACCATTGTGTTTCAATGGAGACCCGACACTGGAGATGAAGTTACCCCCTTGACTTGGTGAATATGGATGCACGCGAATGGCAAGAGTACTTGGATGAAATCAGCAAATATGCACGAGGCTCAACTTTTGAGAGTCCAGGCACGAAGGCGGGACTGCCAACACCGAGTAATTCGCCCAAGAAAAGCGAGCGCTGTTATTTTTCGACCAGATCGACCGTGTATTCCAGAACTTTAACAACGAAAGCGATTCGCCAGTTGCTGAGCGTTTACTTGAGAGCAGACTGAGCTCTCTACTTCAAAAATCGGGGTATGGGACCTCGCTGTGCGACGACGATGGCAACAGCTTGCTGCATGTAGTTCTCAATCTCAATATCGGGGCGATGACTTCAGCTGCCATTTCAGTTTTACTCCGTATGGGCGTCGACTGCAATCTTCAAAACCAAGCGTACGTTAAACTCGTAGCATGTGCGGAAAGCGCGGTGATTCTAACGCGTCTGTTATGACTTGCTCAGAATGGAAAGCCCTCTACTTCTAGCTGCAGCATCCGGCGACCACGCTACAATGAGCGCATTACTTTCTGCAGCTTCAATCCAAGTGGAGCTACCGTGTGCGCTTGGGGTCACAGCGTTTCATGCTGCCGCCAACGCCGGCGACGTTCAGGTTTGCAAAGAGTATTTTCTCCATCGAAACTAGTTACTTACTCGCGCCGTGTTTGCTGTCTAGATGATGCAATTGCTATGCAATGCAGGCGCTCAGCCTGAGCTTCAAGATGAGAATGGTTGGACAGCGCTGCATTATGCTGCTGCGTGTTGGTCGGGGACGGAGGCGCTTCATTTCTTGTGCGAACTTCTGCCTGACGGGTTCATTGATGTGCAATGTGGAGAAGGAAACACTGCGTTACATGTGGCAGCCGGGTGTGGCTACCAGGACAACGTTCGCGCACTGCTGGAGACTGCAGCCAGCCCACACGTGCGGAATTCTGGTGGCGACAATGCGTACAACCTCGCTCTGCGCAACAATCATATTCAATGCGCCGTAGTTATCAACGATTACCAGTCGATGGTCCTGCCCACTTACAGCGAGACGCCAGTAAGCCGACGGAAGGAGAATGCTGTGTCCGAGGCTACTACAGTCGTGCAGAATGAATACGAATATCAATCAGACGAACAAACAGAGGAATGGGTGGAAGGATTCACGGACGAGGGCTACGCGTACTACTACAACACCGTCACAGGAGAGTCGTCGTGGTTCAAACCTGAAACTTTCAATGGATGGCAGACATCAGGGGAAAACTGCAGCGAGAAATGGTCGGGAGATGATTCAATTCCACAGCCACATACAGTTTCCGAGGGCTCTGCAGTCCGTGGCACTAAGCTTGCAAACGGTGGTCATCAACTCCCGCTGTGCTTGATCCCGATGGTGAGTCAGTTAACTTCTCTCGATGACCCGACTGCAGTTGCCAAATTCGAAGCTTTCCGGCGAAAGGCGCGTTCCCAGCGCCGGCACCGACAGTCCAAGCACCGGCTCCAAGACGACGCGCCTAGGCCCAACAATCACAGCTAGACGACCATATGGAAGGTGCAGGAACAACTTGAAACACATTTTCATGATGAAGTATCTGCAGTGTGTGGCTAGCCATTATGGCGACAAGAATTAAAGGCTAAATTGACTTGCATGACACGGGTGCGGGCTACACCATGCGGTCTCACGGCGAAGTGGGCAGATTAATGTCTTGAACACAAGTAATCACCTGGCGGCGAAGAACCTCAGGCGTGGCAGTCATGGCACGTTGATTTAATTCGAGTTTTTTTCTGTTTGTGGACCTGACAAAGTCGAACTCACTTCTCCATTTGTCGTCAAGAGTTAAGAAATGAAGTTCCCGATCTTCGCCCTCGCAGTTCTCGGCATCTTCGCTTCTGCATCGGTGGAGGCTCATTCGTGGTTAGTGAAGCCCGTATCTCGTGAGACTGGTCCAGTCACGACAGACGGCACGATCGGGTGCCCGAACACTACGCCCCGCACTGCGACGTCGTTCTCCCCGGAGAGACTATTGACGTTCGCTACTGGAGAAACAACCACCTGGGCGGATTCATCCGCTGGGCCATCTCGCCGGTCGGCAGTGAGACCGCCGCGGATTTCGACAACAACGTCTTCTTCTACACCTGCCGGGAGTCCGGACCTGACTGCGTCCCTGCTGATGGATCAACGAACCGCTACGCCGGAGACAGTAGTGGCGCCAACACCATCTCGTGTGGCGATACGATCACTCTGCCGGACTGGCTGGGCGAAGGCGACTACGTGTTACAATGGGTCTGGTTTGGTGTAGGCTCGAGCAACGGCAACATTGGTTGGTCGGAGCCTCAGTTTGTGTCGTGTGCCGACATCTCACTGACAGCCGCAGGCACCGGCAGCGAACCTTCATGCCCCACCTTCGTTGGCGGGGATCGCGTGACCAAGAAAAAGACCAATGTTTCTACTACTACACCAACTCGATCGTTCCGACATTGTACAAGGGAAGCAACAACGACTACGAGCAGTACTACGTGTTTGGGAAGCCGTCGTACGTAGACAAGTGCAGTGGAAGTTCGGGAAACTCAACAGCGACATGGTCAACACAGAGCCCCGCCACAAACCGAAAGACTCCCACCCCAACGGCTACCCCGGGACCAGTAGGAAGTAGTGTGGCTGGAGACGCTAGCGACCTTGCTGGTGACAGCGGCAGTGACGAGTATCCGGACACTGCGTCGCCCGGGGGC
>JAAVTG010000115.1:0-43271 GCA_011947345.1 Phytophthora quininea
CGACAGGTTTGAATGTCCGGTAAATGCAAATGCCTGGTTCTAACAATGGTTATTCTCGTGTTTGTACTTGCATGCAATTACGTTCATGCTGGGAATTCGTTGCTTATGAAAAAAATACATAGTTTTCTAGTCCTGGGGATGCGGAGCGCATCTTAATATCTACAATTTATACAGCCACAAATGGCTCGAACCAAAAATCACAATCGACAGCTGGAGTCAACACAGCAGAGCCTCGAGGTCATCCAGCGGCAAATGCGCCACTTCGCCGAACTCCGTGCCGCTGTACTTGGTCATGATGGCGGTCATGTCGCTCGGCTCGCTCAAAATTGACCACAAGTCTTGTGCGCATGGCAGAATTGTCTCCACAGCATACCCTGTGACCTCAACCAGGCGGTAATTCCACACGAGAGCCGGCGCTTGGTTTTCGACGTAGCAGTATGCTGTAAGCAAGCACGCACACGCGACGACCGACGAGTCATACGTAGCGCCGAAGTTGAAATCCAACAGTGAGCGTTCCGAAAAGTAGCTGGCTAGCTGCCCCACAAGTTCATCCTCATCGAAGTGGTCCAGGTAGTATCCCAGGAAGCTACACACGCTTGGTACGGCGAGATTGAACTTGAAGATGTTGAGCAAGGACCGCTCGCAATCCACCAGGTCCGCCTTTGTGTATGACCGCTCGCAAATGTACAGCAGGTCGTCCATATCACATGGGTAAATCTCTTCGAACTTGGAAGCGATCAAAAGTGCTGCCACCCCGACGAGTTGAAAGCGCTGGGATTTCACCGGCACCTGCGCAAGGTATCGGTCGACGTAGTTAACAGTCAGATACAGGGTCTGCTCTTCAAGTTCGAAACGCTGGTGCACTTCCACCAGCCAATCCACCAGCACAGAGCGCATCTTCGGGGTAACGCTTTTCTGGTAGGTGAAAATATCTTCAGTAACATGATATCGGTGCTCTTTCATGCGAAGATTTTCGTAGATGGAGCATGCATATTCATCCACAGATCCTGGGGAGTAAATGCTTGGAGTCCGATTGCTCGGAGTCGCTTCGATTTGTTGAGGCGTAGGTGGTTGGCTAGCTTGTTGATCAACGATACCCTTGGAAGTCGGAACAAACTCCTCCTTGATTGCCTCGACGACGACAACCTCTTCCACAATTTCCATCCTCCTCGATAAAATCAGCGCTCGTTGTTTCTTCAACAGCCCCCACCACTTCCACTTCGGACTCAGTTTCAGCAACCTCTTCGTTCAAAATTTTCTCGTCGGAAGCATCGACGTTGGCGACTTCCATAACTTCTTCATCAGCAAAGGTGGTTTGAACCGTCGGCAGCTCATTTTCTCCGACCTTGTCAGATTTGTGGGCGCCACAGGAACAGTGTTGTCGTTCAAGTCAACTTCGACGAGATTATCGAGAATAATCTCTTCCTTGTCTTCAACATCTGCATCCACCTCGCACTCCGATTCAGCAGCACTCGGAGATGAAGTGGGAGCTGCGCAAAGCCATTGAACTCGTGATCAGCGATAAACAGATCCTGGGCTTCCTCCTCATCAAACGTGCTGTAGCCATCGCTGTCTCGAATATCGACACCGTCATCTTCAGGTTCTGTCTCTATCTGCCCCTCTGAGCTCGATAGTGCTTTAGCTCTGCGGTTAGATGCTGATGACAATTGCTCCTCCTCTTCCTCCGGCGTATCTGGTAGCTTACAGAATCCTGCGTCCTTCGTCTGCGCCGTCGTTATGCCCACTACTGTCCACTTGGCAGGCAGCTTCGTCTCAAGAATTGCTCGAGCACCTACAAGCTGCTCGTGCAGCTCGTCCTCCTCCTCATCGACTGTGCTGTAGCCCCCAAGAGAATCGTAAAACTCGCGTTGCTTCTGGTCTAGCTGCACCTCGAGATCAAGCGCCAAATCTGGCGGCAGTTGCAGCGTAGCTCCTGTTTTCGCCGCGATTACCGCGGAGACTGCTTTTGCAACACGAATACCCTCGTTTCCAGTGTCGACATTCTGAACATGTGTCTTGCGGGGCGCCCGTCCGCCCCATTTGGCTCACTTTCAAAGGCGTTCGCGTTGGCATGTGCGTTGGCACGACTCAGCGCTTCGGCCGCCCGAGCCCATGCCAGTCCCTTCGGACCCGACAGGAGCTCTGAGCGTCGGTTGCGGGGCTTGGGCGGCTCGGCTGGCTCGACGATGATGATCGGGGCGGTTGTTTGCGCAGCGCCTTGCGGGCCTGCCGCGCTGCCCTGCGCGCTTCCTTCCGCTGCTGCTTGGCCTGCTTCTTGTCCAGACGTTCCTGTACGCGGCGGTCGTGGCCCTCGGCGCCGAACGTGTCGCGCAGCAGCAGCCACTGGGACTGCACCAGTGCCGTGAACTCGGCGAAGACCATGTGGCAGTTGATTGAAGAATGAACTGACGGCCGCTGCTGTTGCGCTTGCCGGGAAGTTCCGTTATACGTTTTCTTAGTCCGCCGTTTTCCTGCTTCGCTTCGCTTTGGTAGCAGGGCGTCTCAGCTCTTCGAGGAGAATGCCGCTGTGTCTGCCGAGGAGGGAGCGGAAACCGGCCGCACCTTCTGTCGAAATGGCCTCATGCTGCTGCGTCCCGAAATAAAATGTTCGTTGAAGTGGGCAAAAGCCTCGTGTTTCGTATGGTGAAGGCTGAAAGTAGTGCTCTCTCCACATGCTGCGTTGTACGAGTAAAAGGCCATGACAGCATCGAGAAATGAATGCGCGTGGCACCAGAGAGAACCTCCCAGCAGTCCCCATGTTCAACTTGTGGCTGAAGTCTCTGCTTTTCAGCAGTAGTAGCCAGTATTGGGCAAATATGCGGATCACTCATTTTGGAACGCAAAGAAATTGAATAAAAGCATAGACATGTCACCACATGGACGTCTCCAACGCAACGACAGCGCCGCGTGCGAAGCCACCTGCACGAATCGTATCTGCGACTCTGCGCGTCGAGGCTCATGCTGCCTTGCAAGGCGAAACAAGGTCGCTGCGACTGGAGGCTCGAGCGAGTGCGGCATCGAGCAAGAAATAAATTTGGTGCACCGCACACCTATGCGCGGGAGATGGGGCGGCCAGAGCAACTTCTCGGCAACTTCGGCGATAATAATCAAATGAGTTTTTTTGGAAGAACAAGGACAGGGTACCTCATTATTCAGAGGAAAGTGCTGGTGAATCACGAATGAGCACACAAAACCGCGAACGAGCTCGCAAAACAACTCCTGTAGCCGAGATAGACTACGGAAGCTGCTAGTATTTGCTGACAGTCTCAAGAATGATCAAATAACCAAAAAGAAACATGGTAGAAAAACATCATGTTTGCACTCATTTAAGAATCGAATGCCTCATTTGAATCTGCCCGGCCGTGTTCTGCACTTTTCGAAAGGGCACACAACAACAGAAGATCCGAATGGATACTTTTTCACATTCGATACAATCATCAAGTCTAAATCGGCGTGACGCTGACAGCCCTTTCTGTGGCGTATCTAACCAAAGCATTTCGACACAGGACCTTAGTTCTGCGGCACTGTGTCGAAATGCTAACTTGCCGCTGGTTACGGCGGAGTCCAGCATCGCGAGCTGCACACCAGACGATCGTGCTTGTCGGCACCCAACTTCTTGCCGGAAACCTTGCTTAGAAATCTGGTAGCTGCTGGCGCCGCGGCACTTTATTCAGTAAAGGCAACGTGGTAACGCCCTGCGACACTGATACACCACGCTCCGTGCGCGAGCATTGCCGTCTGCATGGCCAACGTTTTGCACCTGATTTTGGGTGTCGATCTTCGACTAAATAACGGCCCGTTTCGTTGGGGCCGTCCCCACGAGACAAGGAGCTGGAGGCCGTGCTGACGGTGGACGGCGCGACTAAGCTGCTGCGTGTGTTCTGCTTCCTGCGCCAACACGACCGCAAGACGAGGATCTCAGGAAGACGGCCGGGCTGAACGCGCGACAACCCGCCCTGCGAAGAGGGCGAGCGGCCGATTTTCATGCCGGACAAGGCAGGCCTGATGGACGAGCTGAATTTGCTCGCGTCCTGCGGGGAACCAGATGATCCCGCTCGAGGCCCGGTCCCGGCAAGACAACAGCAACAACATCAAGTGCGAAAGCCACACGAGCATGGCAGCGCTGTCGAGACCTTTCCTCACCACCTCCATGAACGTTGCGCTCCACGACGATGTCCGGGCAGTGCTTGTAGAGCGCCTCAGTCGTCCTTAAAGGCGCTTCGTTTTGTTCGGATGCACCATGAGATCCGCGTCGCAACACCATGCTGCACGTCAAAGGGCTCGTCCACATTCCGAGGCTCGTACGACCTCGTGGGCGTCTACGACCTTGGCTCGTTCTGCAGCTTTTACCCGACAGCAGTGGTGCAACTGTTGCCCAAGACCGACTGGTAGTTGACTTTTGAATCCGGCCAACTCGGGCAAGACGAGTCGACGGATATGTCACTGTCGGAGGCCTCTCCGGTGCTTCCCGTGGCCAAATCAGACTTCCCGGTGGCCTCGACTGACCCGGCGGCGGCTGGATCAATCGTGCTGGATGCCGTGGCCACGGAGACGGGGCTCTGATCAGCTACGCTGGTCTCTGGGCTGGTACTCAAAACCAGCGAATTGCGCTGGTGGAGTCGTTCGGCAAGCCGGTTGGAATTGTGTCGAAGGTCGATGGCTCGGACCTGGACGTTGCGCTGTCTGGAACGGTGGACGTGAGCTCGAGCTCGCTCGTCAAAGGCACGACCTACCACTCTTCGACGGAGGGTACGCTTTACGCTGCCTCGACGACGTCGACGGACAAGTACGTGCTGGCCAACAACACCACCGTCGTCATCTACAAGATGCACCGGTCGGTGCACCGTGTACTGGTAGTATCCGTAGCGAGTGATGGGCTTGGTCTTCTTGACGTCCAAGATGCCGTCGGCCAGCACCTCGTCCTTGATGTGCAGAGCGATGACCTTTGCCGATGATCACGTCGACCGACCCCATGGGCGGGTTGCCCGGCAGTCGCAGCGTGCTGCAGTACTCGCACTCGAACTTGACGGGGCTGTCGGCCACCATCGGAACGCCCTCAATGTGCTTAGACATCTCCTTCTTGAGACCGGCGCGCTCGAACTCGTCGAAGGTCAGGTTGTTGAACTGCTAGGTGCGGGATCTCGAGCACCACGTCGCCGTGCAATTGCAGCAGGCGGAGGTAGCAGTCGAACGCAAAGCGCTCGCTTGACCACGCCATACACAATGTCGTCGTTCAGGCCCAAGTTGAGCACCGTGTCCATCAAGGTAGTAGCGCCCAAACGCACTCGCATCAGCAGCGGGCGTCGCGCTGATGGTCTTACCCCAAGTAAGTTACCTGCACGCCCTCGTGCACCTCGTCCAGGAGGCCGTCCCGCCGGCGCCCGTCTACGGCGTTGAGATCCCGGCACACCTTCGTTGTGATCGTCAGCTCGGCAGCGCATCGTCGCACCTGCATACGGTGGCAGGGCGCTTGAACCGACGAAAGTACATACTGTGCAGCCACCCATACTCTCACTGCCGTCAGCGGCGAAGGAGAAGCTGCTCGTAATGTCCCGGAAAGCAAGCTGAACGGCGCCATACACAGGAGTCAACCAAGCAGGTCTCTGCCCTTCAGACCTTTGAGACGGCCTGAAGGAACTTTGGGTTTGAGGCGCTCCAGGTGTCGTGCCAACTATGGCAGCCACTGGAAGAGCGACCAGAGCACCACGTTGCAGCGTGGCGCTGGAAGTCCGCCTCCAGGTTGGCTGTGGACGCCGCCCTCACTCGACTCACGACGCGACCCAGAACACACGTTTTGCCTCGTCTTGGAATGCCGATAAGCCCCACGTGTAGTACTTGCTGCCGCCTTGATCAGCGCGGAAACGGGTCTAGAATTTGAGACAGTAACATTTTTTTACAAAAGTTTGCTACATTTTAAAAAATTCTTCTCGTCTGAACCAGCGGACAAGAAGAGCGCAGCAGTTGCAACAGGAACACCTCCCAGCCGCGAGCCATGTCGGGACCTCTAGGCAGAATCATCGCGCAGGTGGTGGTCATGGGCGCCGGCATCGTGTCCAAGGCTTTCGTGCAGGCGTATCAGCAGGCCGTCCACAACGCGCGCACAGGTAACACTGGCGCCATGGCGGCCAAGTCGGTCGTGCGGAAGAACCAAATGTCCAAGCAGCAGGCACGCGAGGTGCTCAACTTCCCTACGAGCGGACCGGCACCGTCATCCGAGGAGATCCAGAAGCAGTTTACACGGTACTTCGAAGCCAACGACCCGGCCAAGGGAGGCTCCTTCTACCTGCAGTCCAAGATTTTCCGGGCGAAGGAGGCGTTAGAACGCAAGGACGAGGAAGAAGCACCGCCAGGGGACAAGGACAAAAGCACGTAGATCAGGACTTCTGGAGGATCTGTTGGGCGTCGTCTTAATTGACCTCTGCCACTCGGTTGGAGCACGGACCGCTGTACTGCATGCCATGATCGGGACATAACAAATAGCTGCTAATGCGCACCGACCCATAGCTGAGCCTCCTCTGCGTCGATCGGACGTGGAAGCGAGGCCGGCGTCTTGCATACAGCTGTCTAAATAATAGCACGGCGCCATGACTGCTGATCTCCATGCAGATGACCTACTTGCTCTCGTGTGATTGGACAGCGTTCAGTTTAGCATTTTTCTTCGGAGACGATGGTGCTGGCCAACGTGCGCGCGATTGGCGCGGCGATCCGTGGTGGCGGCGCGGCAGCCTTCAGCACGGCCGGACGCGTGGCTTTCGAGGAGCTGACAGCGGGGGCCGACGCTGAGCAGCTGCAGTTTATGGAGGAGCAGATCGTTCAGGTGAACGAGAAGGACTCGGTGCTGGGGCCGATTAGCAAGAAAGATGGTGGCAAACCCAAATGAATGTCGCTACTCCAACCGATGACCGACTAACTGCGTTACTGTCCTGCAGCGCATATCCACGATGGAGTGCTGCACCGAGCCTTTAGCGTGTTCATCTTCAACTCAAAGAACGAGCTGTTGATCCAGAAGCGCGCGAAGGAGAAGATCACGTTTCCTGGCTACTGGGCCAACACCTGCTGCAGGTAGATATACCGTGTGCTGCGATTCTTGCGGGCTTCACGACAATTGACTTTGACTGGTTGACTGTACAGCCACCCGTTGTTTATCGAGCAAGAGCTGGAGGATGGCGTGGGCGTGAAGCGTGCAGCTATTCGCAAGCTGGAGCACGAGCTCGGCATCCCATCGTCCACATTTTTGGTGGAAGATTTGTCGTACGTCTCCACTGTCATGTATAAGGTGCGCAGATTCACTATCAGCCTATCGACCATTTTGGCTGTGCAAAATGCTGACGTTGAGTCATGCAGGCCGCCTCGGATGCTAATTGGACTGAGTACGAGATGGATCACATCTTGTTTACTCGCGGCGATGTCTCGCTGGACAACGTGAACCCCAACGAGGTGGAGCAAGTCGAGTTTATCGCTCGTGATGACCTGTCGAAGCTCTTGGGTGACCCCAACCGAAAGTTGTCGCCTTGGTTTCACCTGATCGGATCCAACCTGCTTCCGCACTGGTGGGACAACCTGGATGCTGTGCTCGCGAAAGACAGCTCCGACCGTCAGATCCACGATTACCGCTAGAAGCTTAAAGTGACAGCGCTCATAGAGTTTTTGCGCTGCAGAAGAACACTTGCGCGAACATTTTTTCAGACGTTTTGATGTCAGTAACAGATTGTATTTTGAAGCTCAGCTTTGGGAGTCGCTGTGGCTCGTAGGAGCTAGCTTGGAAAGACTAGCACCGATGCTGGAGAAGAACGAACCGATGGAGTACTTTGAAAACTGGGACATTCGAAGCGATGCGCTACCGAGATAGTCTCCGTTCTTGTCGGTGCCAGTCCAACCCACATAGACCGTGATATCACACTGTGCTGTGGTGTTGGTGCTGGTCCCATTGACACCAACGGTGGCGCTATCTCCAACGTTGGCGCTGGACGTGGTCGAGTTGGAGCGTCCGGAACAGCTAGCTGCGAGACTGTAGCACGTCTTTCCTTGACCGGCAAGTCGGCCAACTGCCGATTCCTTGGGCGTTGAGTAGAGATTGTAATCGCACATGTCGGCGCTGCAAAAGTAGCATCCTTCATCCCAGCTCACACCCTGTACGACTCCTTTCTTCACCGATATGATGGCCGTCATGTACGGGGAAATTCGCGTTGTCAAAGCTGACGAGTAGAGTTTGTAGTTGGTTCGGTACTTTAAACTGGAGACCGTGAGGAACGCCCCCGCTGGATTGGCGCCGATGAGAGTGTCGTTCCAAGCTGCGTAGTTAAACACAATGAGCAAAAGTGAACTGGTACTTATCGAGACATTGGAGGCAGTACTTACAACCGCTAATTCGCAGAACAGTGAACTTGTCGGCGACAGGAGTGAAGAGCGTGCGGTATTTGTCGTTGACGTTGACACAGACGTACGTGGCGGCTCCTTTCACAACCAGCGGCGCTGGGTCCGATGGGGAGCAGATACTGGAGATGTTGGTTTGAACGACGCCCTGAACGGCCACGTTCATCACCGCTAGCACCCACACAGTGAGCAAACTAGATCGCAAGCTCATGGTGGCCAAATCCTTCGTCAGCGACGAACGCGTTGCTCTTGCCAGGTTGTTGTGGTTTGCTGCTGAAGGCGCTGCGGCTTTTCTCGTGTCATTTTAGCGAGGCGAAACCACTCGAAACCAATGAGCGAAGCTGTAACGCATCGCAGCGCATCGAGAATCGTGTTGGCGGCATTCGCTTCCCACCAGAGAAGTTCTCAAGTACACATCTCGACGCTGGCTTCCTCATCGTCGGCCTCTCGGGCTGGCCCATTTTGGCGATCCCTTCGATCAGCATCGAGGCCACGTACCTTTCCCGCCGACACATTAGACGTGTCACAAGCTGTGCTCGAGCCGCGCTTATCCGCTGTGCACCGCTACTTGTACCAGCAAGCAGTGCTGCCCGCATAGCAACGCCCCGCCGAGTTTAAGCTGGAGCGTACGTGTATGCAGGGACGCGGTCTCGACGACTGCATTTTTAACGTTGGCAACAGCTAATCCATAATGGTGAGACCACGATTCTGGGCCATTTAACAGCAAGCTCGACTTGGCACCGCACTTGCTGCCGAAGAAACGCGTCGATCTAATGGTGGTCCGGCGTTGACTAATTTGCAGGGGCTGCATCGCTCGTAGTTGCATTTGTCGTTTGAGCTCCAAGAGCGTCTTTCGAAGACGCATGATGCTCCAGAATTAGGAGTCGTAGCGAGCACCGAATGAACAAGTGAACTCCTCGAGGACAGGGACAGCGGATACGGAGAAGCTTGGTGCTTGGGCGATGTGCTTGAAGTGGTTCTGCTTGGTGCGCGCAATCTTCAGATATGTTGCGGCAACGTTGCAGTAAATCTGAGAAAGGCGGTTTTGATGGATAAAGCGCTGAGGTCCAGGCCGAAGCCGATGCCAGCTCGGAGTCGACAATGGGGCGAGCTGGTGCGTTTCCAGGTCATTCGCCTTTTGTCCGTGGACGCCACACACAGGAACTCCTCGCCCGCAAGTCATACTTCGCCATGAGCTCCTTCTTCCCGCAGATCTCGGCGTTGAACCCGACTGCCATGCCCAAGAAGACGGTGGCCGCCTCCGCGGCGCGTCCGTCAGTCCTTGCCACCTCGGCTGCCAAGTGGGACGCGCGCCTCTCGCATGACCCCGTGCACGACAACGCGTTCTACGGCAAGTGCATGATCGGCGGCATCCTGTCGTGTGGCATCACGCACACGGGCATCACTCCGTTGGATGTGGTCAAGTGCAACATGCAGGTGAACCCGACCAAGTACAAAAGTCTGTTCTCCGGTATGAAGACCATCGCCACCGAGGAAGGTGTGGGCGCTCTGTACAAGGGCTGGGCGCCGACTGCCATCGGCTACTCGATGCAGGGCATGTGCAAGTTCGGCTTGTACGATGTTTTCAAGGACATGTACTCGACCATGGCGGGCGAGGAGAACGCCTACAAGTACCGCGGTGCCATCTACCTGGCTGGCTCGGCCTCGGCTGAGTTCTTTGCCGACATTCTCTTGTGCCCCATGGAGATGGTCAAGGTCAAGGTGCAGACGTCGCCCGCTGGCACCTTCCCTGTCAAGCTCTCGCCGGCCGTGGCTGCCATGAAGGCGAATCCGGAGACCCGCTTCCCGTTCGGCTCGATCGTGCCTCTGTGGTCGCGCCAGATCCCGTACACGATGGCCAAGTTCTTCTTCTTCGAGAAGGTGGTGGAGGCCTTCTACACGCACGTGTTCACGGAGCCCAAGAGCTCGTACCCCAAGAGCACGCAGCTCGGCATCACGTTCGCGTCTGGTTACTTGGCTGGTATTATCTGCGCCATCGTGTCGCACCCGGCCGACTCGGTGGTGTCGCTCATGGGCAAGCCCGCTAACAAGGGCAAGGGCTTCGGTCAAATTGTGAGCGAGACCGGCATGTGGAACTTGGCCACGAAGGGTCTGGGCACGCGTATCCTTATGATCGGTACGCTGACGGGTGCTCAGTGGTGGATCTTCGACACGTTCAAGACGGTCATGGGCATGGGCACCACTGGCGGCGCTGCTCCCAAGCACTAGGCGTCAAGGCAGCGCGTTAGAGATAGCCCGAGGACTGCATCCGTCCAAGATACGTTCAAGGCGCCTGCAGCATGAAAACTGCGATTTCGCATTCAATTCGATGAATGAATTGTATTGACTTGCATTTGAATCGCTGATTGGCTAAAACGCTTCGCCCGAAACGTACGCACCGAGCGCCGCACGTTTCCCCTCGGCCATTCGCCATCCAGCCGTCGACCTCCCCTTCGACATGAGCGCCTTCTTCCCCAGATCTCGTCGCTGAACCCGGCCGTGCCGTCGGTCGCTGCCCCAGGGCCCGCCCGGCCTCGGTGCTCGCCACCTCGGCCGCCAAGTGGGACGCTCGCCTCTCGCACGACCCCATCCACGACAACGCCTACTACGGCAAGTGCATGATCGGCGGCATCCTGTCGTGCGGCCTCACGCACACGGGCATTACCCCCTGGATGTGGTCAAGTGCAACATGCAGGTGAACCCTGCCAAGTACAAGGGCCTCCTGCCTGGTCTTAAGACCATCGCCGCCGAGGAGGGAGCTGGCGCGCTGTTCAAGGGCTGGGTGCCCACGGCCATCGGCTACTCCATGCAGGGCATGTGCAAGTTCGGCTTCTACGAGTTCTTCAAGGACACGTACTCGACGATGGCTGGCGAGGAGAACGCCTACAAGTACCGCGGTGCCATCTACCTGGCTGGCTCGGCCTCGGCCGAGTTCTTCGCCGATATGGCGCTGTGCCCCATGGAGATGGTCAAGGTCAAGGTGCAGACGTCGCCCGCTGGCACCTTCCCCGTGGAGTTTGGCCCGGCTGTTGCTGCCATGAAGGCCAACTCGGCTGAGACCCGCTTCCCGTTCGGTTCTCTTGTGCCCCTGTGGTCGCGCCAGATCCCGTACACGATGGCCAAGTTCTTCTTCTTCGAGAAGGTGGTGGAGGCCTTCTACACGTACGTGTTCACGGAGCCCAAGAGCTCGTACCCCAAGAGCACGCAGCTCGGCGTTACCTTTGCTTCGGGATACCTGGCTGGTGTCATTTGCGCCATCGTGTCGCACCCGGCCGACTCGGTGGTGTCGCTCATGGGCAAGGCTGAGAACAAGGGCAAGGGCTTTGGCCAGATCGCCAGCGAGACTGGTCTGGTCAACCTGGCTACGAAGGGTCTGGGCACGCGTATCATTATGATTGGTACGCTGACGGGTGCTCAGTGGTGGATCTACGACACGTTCAAGACGGTCATGGGCATGGGCACGAGCGGTGGCGCTGCCCCCAAGAAGCACTAAGCGTTCCCTATCGGCCGGAGGACCTCGACCGACGATGGCTCTCATTTCTCTCTAACTACTTTGTGCGCGTCCATGGTGCTCGTTAACAGTTACCTGGCCGATGGAGATTGCAATCCGTCCGAAGCATCTTTAGAACGTGCACGCGCATTGCAATGAAATTAGAGGCTGTGGCCATGAGTATCTGCGAATAAGAACCTCACCCCAACAATCGCTTTGTGTGTTGTCACCTTGTTTCTACTGTTTGTTGTTGGCTCGATAGGAATTACAGTAAGCACAGAGACATCGTTGTGAGAGTACTTCAGTGTATTGTCAAGAGCCGAACCAATGCGAGAAGATCACAGGAGTCTCGCGAAATATATGTTCTGATCTACGAGAAGAAGAGCGTGTGCACGGCCATAACAACCAGTGCCCCCGCCACGTAGGGGCTCTTGCGCTCGCCGATCCGCGAAGCCTTCCAGCAGAGACCACCCAGGCCTTCGTGCTTGCCCGGTAGCTGGCCGCGGTCGAAGAGCGTGGGGAACTTCATCTTGATGTACGTGCAGGTGCAGATGAAGAGTAGGATGACGGTGAGCAGTCCCTGAAGGCTGAAGAGCGCCGACTGGAGAAACAAGCACAACGCAGGGAGAAGGCATTCGGTCAATGATGGCAAAACATGCGCGCGTGTTAGTTAGCAGCTTCCTACCATCGCCAGCGTCGTCGCAGTCGAATCGAGAATTGGTCGCGAACACAAACAGTATACGTGCAATTTACGCAAATTGAGTGGAGCACTTTCTGGCGGTCCGGCCAGACGGGGGTCACCTCTAAATAACCTCGGGCGCTATAGCTTGCCACAATAAAACCTCGGGCTTCTGAGCCGCACGCTTTGTGCGGCTGGGGGACTCGGCGCTTGAGCTCACACGCACACAGACACGGAAGCTCCCGAGCGAGTGAGAGACGATGATGAACCGCGCCAAGCTGCTGCAACGCGCCGCCAAGGTTCGTAGCGGCCGCCCTCGGCCTTGACGCACACCTAGACAGTAGATGGCGACGGTGGGAACAACGCGCCGCGGATCTGCTTCTAGTCGCGCCGACTGCACCACCAAAACGATTCACACAATAGCTTACGCTTTGTCTATGGTGTTTCTCTAACGCATGGCAGGTGGGCGCCGGCGCTCTGCTGGGCGGCTCGGTGGTGACGGGCGTCACGGCCTTCAGTAGCGACCAGATCGAGGCGCTCCACTACGGCTTCGACCACGAGGGACCGCTGTCCTCGTTCGACTACGCCAGTGTGCGTCGCGGCTACCAGGTGTACCGCGAGGTGTGCGCGTCCTGCCACAGCCTGGATCGCATCTGCTTCCGCAACCTCGTGGGCGTGACTCACACGGAGGATGAGCTCAAGGAGATCGCCGCCGATATCGACGTCGTTGATGGCCCCAACGACGAGGGTGAGATGTTCGAGCGCCCCGGCAAGCTGTCAGACCCGCTCCCCGCCCGTACGCGAACGACGAGGCCGCCGCCGCTGCCAACAACGGCGCTATTCCCCTGATCTCTCTTTGATCTCCAAGGCCCGCCACGCCGGCCCGGACTACTTGTTTGCACTGCTTACGGGCTACGTGGACCCTCCGGAGGGCGCTGAGCTCGGAGAAGGGCTGTACTACAACCCGTACTTCGGTGGCGGTGCCATTGCTATGGAGCGCCAGCTGCAGGACGGCCAGATCGAGTATGAGGACGGCACGCCGTGCACGACGTCTCAGATGGCAAAGGATGTTTCAGTCTTCCTCGCGTGGGCTGCCGAGCCTGAGCACGACGAGCGGAAGAAGATGGGAATGCAGACGACAATTGCTCTTGTGGCTCTGTGCGCCCTGACAGGCTACTACAAGCGCCTGAAATGGTCGCCCCTCAAGACCCGTAAAATCACCTACACCAAGTAAGCTCGAGCGCCGGACGCACAGGGAGCGGTAGGACTGGCGCCAGTGGTTTTGGCATGGGTCTGTTGCTCGTCTCAGACGGCGGAGGAGGGAACGAAGCGTTTGGGCGGCCTCTCTTGTCTTCCTTCCTAGAGCGAGTGAGTGAATAGAGGAAGGCAGTCGCAGGAAATGTGAGTGACACGTCGAGAGCGTAAATAAAGGAGGATGGCTCGGGTCTATCCGTGGCAGGACATTGAAAAACTTGACAAAAATACAGCACAGAAACAACGATGAGGTCTTGCGCAGCGGCAAAAGCTCCATGCGCGCTGCACATGACGAAATCAGCATGGTCAAATTCCTGTGGTGTCCACAGCCTTCCACAAGTCATGATATGATTAATGATAGGATCGCGAATGGCTGGCGCTCGGTCTGTGCCTGTTCGGGTGTCACTCAATCGCAAAAGCAGACAGAGACAGCATCATGGCCAAGAGCTCTTCCGCCAAGGTGATCCGCGTGGGCCAGGATGCACCGCACCAGGTACGCACACACCAGTAGTGCCCGCAATTTCAGCGGTAAACTGGCGCCGAAGAATTAACCTTTGCGTGTGGCGTCGCTGGCAGCCTGACGTGGAAAGCGAGAGCAGCTACAACTTTGTCGAGCAGTCCAAGCGGCAGGTGAAGATCAAAATCCAGAGTCTCACGGACGATGAAGTCGTGTTCGACCTCATTGGTGTGGATGCGGCCATCGCAAACGCGCTGCGTCGCATTCTTCTAGCAGAGGTGCCCACGATGGCCATCGAGCACGTGTACATCTGGAACAACTCGTCCATCATCCAGGACGAGGTGCTGGCCCACCGCCTAGGCCTCGTACCGCTTAACGTGGACCCGCGGGAGTTCCAGTCCTTCCCAGACAACGAGGAGGCAGAGGCCACCGACGAGAATACGATCGTATTCAAACTTGACGTCACTTGCAGCTTTGACCCAGAACACCCAAAGGACCCCACCAAGGCGCTGCACTCTTCGGGTACGTCGTTTGAAACTCAGAGGCTGCTTTGGAGATCGGCAGGCTAATTTTTTTACTTTTGGCAAATTATGCTGAGCAGTTTACGCACGTGATCTGGAGTGGGTGCCCCAAGGCAATCAAGAAGAGCGCTTCGGTTCAATCCGTCCTGTACACGAGGATATATTGATTGCAAAGCTTCGTCCTGGTCAGAGCATTGCGCTTGAGGCTCATTGCCGCAAGGGTGTGGGCAAGGACCACGCCAAGTTTTCCCCGTCGCTACGGCGTCGTACCGCCTGATGCCTCGTGTGGAGCTGACGGAAAAGTGGTGGGCGCGGAAGCCAAGCGTCTTGTGGAGGAATGTCAAAAGGGTTTGTTCGACATTGAAGACGTGGGCGGCGTGCCCACCGCCGTGGTCAAGGACGAGCGCTCGTGCACGATGTGCAGAAACTGCATTCGCGATCCTGTTTGGAACCAGAAGATTAAACTCGGGCGCCAAAGCGACCACTTCATCTTTAGCGTCGAGTCGGTGGGAATGATCAAGGCTGAAGAGCTAGTCCCCGAGGCCCTAGGTGTCCTTGCGGAGAAATGCAACTTGGCGCTAGAAGCCTTTGCGCAGGTCGATGAGGACGAGGAGATGGGCGATGAAGAAGAGGAGGACGCAGAGCAGGAGGAATAAAACAAACCATAGAGATTGCTTGGAGTCGAGCCAAAAGCCTCGTCGACTGAATATATGCATGCATACCATATTGAAACTGTACTCTCGGTCTTGCGATGACGGAAGGACCTCCGCAAAACGTCTACTGTATTGATACGTCCCGTTGCATCTGCTTGCTTCTTGTCCACCGTTGCTTCTGTGTGGTCCGATGATTGGATTGCTGGCTGCTGCTGTTTGTCAGGAGAGACCCACGCTGTCAATGCCCCATTTAACTTTCCTGGTTGAGGAAGACAGACGCGGCGCGGATGCCCAAGAAGACCAGCGCGATCTTGGATAGGTCCCAGGCTACGGCCTTCATCTGCTTGGCGGTGTCCACCTGCGGCTTCTTCTTCTTGAGCATGAACATGTTGTCGGCGGAGGGGCGAGCTGTTTTCTGCGATGACAGGCTGGGCGGACTTGCAAATTTGGGTGAATTTCCCAAATATTGTGTAAAACAAAAAAACGTTTTTCTCACGAAGACTGGGATTGCTAGGCTCGAAAATCTCAATGGCGATGACTTCGGTATGTAGTGCGCCTGATTCGCAACTATCACGAAGCTTCACTCCCACCGGAGCCAACATGTACTGGAATGGAGCGGCGTACTAGTACGCAATTAATCCTTTGAGGACCCTCCTTTGCCACCGGCATAATACCGGTACCATACCACGGAAATAATTCTTGTTGGGCTGGGTTATTTGCTTTTTTCCTATCTCAGTAAAACTCTGGACGTAGAAATGTTTCGCGTAACCGTGGTGGACTAATACCATACCCCTTTTAGCCACGGATAGGTACATTCCATGGCGAAGCTAGGGAATTATGTTTTCTCTATAAAATTGTAATTTCGATGTACGCTACGTACCAGAATTCTACACGGCTAGGCCAGTACGTCACAGACCACTAGTTTTACCGCGTGGTCTTCTCCTCACTTCGAAACCAGAAGAGCATCCCGTAAGCAATAAGTATAAAGGAAATCTCAATATCGGCATGCTCACTCACGGAACCACTGACCAAGCCAACGCGCCAGGCTCCTCTTCGTCCAGAGCTGACACGGCTCCGTCGGAAAACGAGCTCCCGTCTGCAGACTCTGTCTCAGTGGATGTCACTAGCGAGGAGGAGCTGCAGACAACGCTCCCTCCGAGGCGCACAAACGACCCCCGCGCCATCGAGATCTGCTTCTGCAACAACTGACGAGGCCAGTCAGACCAAACAAACTTGATTAAGCGCTCTGACCCTTTAACGCCACTGCGGTCGCAACGAAGTCGGCGAGGGACAATGGTAACGACCGCGAGTCTGATAGTTGGTGGACTCCAGCTTCCACAACCATAACACAAAAACATCGCAGATAGGATCCGATCTATACCAAATCGGAATATGCGATTTGCTACGAGAATCCGTGCTTGAAGAGGGTTGTAATCCCTCTTGGTAACTCCCAACTACAGCTACCGGAGACGGTGACGCACATTGCACTTCACCCCTTTGGTAACCTACTAGTAATCTCATTCGAGTGGCCACAAGTCGTTATCTATCCTTTTCTTCGATGGTGGTTTTTGTGGTAACCCTGGTCCGGAGGAAGTGTGTGTGTGTGTGTGTGTGGGGGATAGTTATTCGCATGGGGCTTCGCTTGACTCATTTGAAGTGTGCTGGTTCTCCAGCGTGTCTTACGTCGAAACCACAGCGACGAACAATGTTGCCGAAAAGTGTGATGTCGCGGGATCTACCGACCCAGACTGCCGACTACGGAGGGGTCTTCCGATCTGCCGGGTGCGCTGAACGCGTTCTCATCTTGTGTACCCGTCGGCGGGCGGGTAGCGCCCAACCGTTGATTCGAGGAGGTGCGGTGAAGACTGAACTGTTCATGGAGGATGCGAGGCCTTGGGTTGACAGCAGCACGGGTATGCATCGGTCTGCTGTCAGGGGACGGTTGCTGGCCACGGCCGGCTGTGTCGAGGTCGGGGTTAACTGGCCGGGTAGTGTTGTCACATCCCCGTTTTGTTTCTTGGATGCTCAGCAGGGATGGCATTAGTTTCGATGCAAAAAGGGTGGAAAATCAATGCGTGTCAAGAAATGGTGGGAAATCAACAAGGTCTTTTGTTGCTGTCTGCTACGCGATGTTAGTTATCATGTTCGAGATCACTGGACGAGTTTTTCCGGCGATGCCAAGATTTAGAGCTGCCGGCTTTTCCAAGAATTCATCGGTTTCTTTGATTTCTAAGCGTAGCTCTTGTCCGTTCTGGAAGTGCACAGTCCATCGGAACAAACCTGTCTTGCCCGTTATATCAATCCTGTCGACAATTTGGGCAGGGACGTGTCGGTTGACAATTCCCCGTCGACATCCGTGTCTGACATGTGCTTCAATACATTCCACTTCATCGGCATAGCTGGCTTCGACTTGAACTCCGTCATTAACTTTCCTGTTGCAAAATAATTTAAACCCTCTTCAGCTAATTAGGCAGTTCCGAGGCTCCCGTTGTCCGCTCGGGGCCTTTCTTGTTGGCAGGTGTGCTGTTGCAATATTGATGTCGTACTTGTCACGAAGTGCACGCGAGGACATGACTGCATAACCACCCCGTTGTCCAGAAATCCTTTACAGTCGCACTCATATCGAGCTCGTATGACTTCGATCAGCTGCATGACAAAGGCCGGGGTTGATTAGCAGAATAGTCAAACGTCGTGGGGCTGGCGACGTACATCGTCACCGGGCACTGCCGCGCTCAGGGAGAGTAGATTTGGTTTCGCGGGCCGCGGCGCGAATATTTTCTTCGTGTAGAGATAGATAGTAGATATTGAAATCGGGTACTTTAGACCCCTTTCGAAAACTCCCAGTCTTCGAGCAAATATATCTGCAAGGAACCGCTAGTGTCGATTGCATGAGAACTGCACCGATAGTCCTTGGCGCCCTGAAGCTGTTATCTAACCCGACGGGGCTATCGGAGTGCACTTCATATTTCCACGCAACGAGAACCACGCTTTTGCTTTGGTTGCACCAAGCTGACCAACTTTCAGGTGGTTGAGCCTCGTCATCAACATCTGAGTCTTTGGTATTATTTCGCTGGGAATTGGGCCTGCAGTAAAGCTACGCGAAACGTTAGAGTGCTTATCAATTGACAGGGATCACAGGTGGTGTACCTGGTGCAACGGTCTGCAACCGTTGAGATGTTCGTTGCAGTGGGGCTGCGGAACAGTCTACGGGTACAGAGGAAGACGTAGGACTCCACGAGGTGTCTCTATACGCTAACGTTAATAGCCGTGTCACCTCTCTTGTATTCGAAATTTGTATGAAAAATGACCTATCGCTAAATCGTACCTTCAATATGCGTGCCACCTCCAATATAAAAGCCTGGTATGGCGAAGGGTCTCTGGCTGAGAGCAGCTCCCAACCAGCTCTCAATATTGTCCGCTGCATCCGCACAACCATATACCGTGTGGATGGTATTATTATCTACTTATAAGACCTACTTATAAGACTTCACTCTCACTGATTTTGTGCAGAACCAGCGGTGGCGCTCGTGGTGGCCTCGATGGAGCTGACCGCTTCATATAAATGGCGTCTGGCCCGTGAAGGGTCGCGCGACTGTGCACATAATCGCGCGCTAAACTTTAATTTTCACGTGAGAATCCCCCGATTTAGATGTGCTGATACAACCTGCCTATATGCGGCCATTCCTATCGCGCCAACAAAAAGGAGGAAATGACAAAACCAGCGTTGAATGGACTCCAAGACTATGTATCCGTTTTCATCTATTCCCACTACAGTTTTGACTACAGTGTTCCAAAAACAGTATTGATTTAGCCTTGTACACTTGATTTTGTATGGGCGACCGGTGGCACGCAATATCAAGTGACACGTGTTTTGACGTTGACGCTTAGGCTTTCCAGCCTTCGGTTCTATACAAGAACCAAGTACAGCCCCGTAACTAGGACTCGCAGAGTGTCCCAACACTAATTAACCGCAAAAAATAGAACTGATTTGAACTGTTATCTGACCTTGCAATAAATTTATAAACTAAACTATGTGGCATAGTTAATCCAAGAGATGTGCAAATAAGTGGTGGAGAGTCAAATGGCTACACTATGGTTACATATTCAAAAGTCTACACACGGTAATGACTTTCGTGGAACCCCGCTACAGGGAATCAGGGCAAGGTGTACATCAGGTTCATCATGGTGAGGTGGTGGTAAGGTAAAACGTTCATGATTCGACAATTCCACACTCGGAAGAAATAGCAGCATCGTGTTGCCACAATCAACTGGACGCCGAAGCAATTTGTGAACACTAGATGATTCTTCCCTTTGTCTAAGTCTCTTTGTACGATAGCACCATCTTGTTGGGGTCATTCATTTGAAGGTAAAGCACTTACTTGGTTATCATCCTGCATTTGCTCATGGTTTTGATGCGTGGTCATTTGGTTTGTCATTGATACCGAGGTTGGTATGATGGCGTTGGACGAGACCTGGTTGTCCAGGCCCACGTCCATTGGTGTCGGGGTGTACTGGCATCATCGGGATCAATCATGGGGATATGACCGCCACTGGCTGGTTCATCAGGATTACGGGCCCCGGATTGGCGCTCAAATTCAAGTCATCATCTGGCATCTTCGTCACCAGCCTACCATAACGTACAGCTAGAGTTTGAACAATCGGTAGTGGGGGATCGTCTTGGCTAATAGTACGAGATGTTGTGGCACGTGAGGAGTCAACATCCGAGACACGATAGGACTTCGAGTTGTCCGTGTAACCCAGCATAATACAGTTGTGCGCCTTGCTTTGCCATTTGATTCGTAGTGTATTGTCGACGTACATGAAGCTTCGAGATCCAAAATGCGGAGATGTTTCAGCGATGGAACCTTCTTCCACATGATCTCGTATGGAGTGGCACCACTGTGTGCTGCGGTTGGTCAGGTACTTGGCGGTCATTATGACTCACGCCCACCAGCCCTTTTGTGCCAGGTGGTAATACAGCATACCTCGAGCTCGCTCGTCGGTGGTGCGGATCGTGCGGTCTGCGAGCCCATTTTGCTGAGGCGTGTATGGCGTCATAATTTGATGGACTATACCGTGCTGTGAGCAGAATTCTGCAAAGTGCTTGCTCATGTACTCGCCACCATTATCCATTCGAAGAATTTTCAGCGCTGCACTTGTCTGTGTCTTTACAAGGTGGCGAAAGGTTTCAAACGACTTTAGTGCTCCCGATTATTCCCTTAGAAGGTATACAGTTGTGTACCTGGAGAAATCGTCGATGAAGGTGACCACGTAGTGCGCTCGACCTATTGACGTTTGAGTCATGGGGCCCATGATGTCGCTGCGCACCAGCTCTTTGAGTATTTTTGAAGTAAGGATGGGAGTCGGGCGGGCTTAGACGGTTGGCGCGGTGGTAGTTGGAAATATGGGGGTATGGGCCGGGTGAGTTGGTGAAATGTGGTGAAGCATTTTCCCGGAAATTGGGTCAATACGGGAATCCAGCATACTGGATCCAGAATCTGATCCTCGGATCAGACATGGGTACATCGCGGAAGCAATGGATCCAGACGTGGGCAGCCCAGATCTGCAACCAAGGCCGTTCCAGGCGTGGATCTGGCACACCAGAGGACTGGTCAAGCGACAACACCCAGTGGCAGGTATAGAATGGCGCAGACGATAGGTTTTGGGATAGGATCTCTATGGATCCACTCATAATTCCCTTAATCCAGAGTCGAATTTGCCTTGTACACCACAAGTGCCCTTCCTAGTGATTAAGACTCCGGGAACTACATTGGCCCAGTCGAGCTACGTCGGGATCACTACGAATCAAGCCGTGCTCGGGTGATCAGGGTAGAATATTGGCCAGATCCACTCGCAGCCTGGATCCACCAGTACCAAGTGCGGATCCGAAGTCTACTGGAGTTATTACTTGGCCACGACGACCGATCGACCCTCAACCCTCAACCCCCAAGATCACGCTTGTGGAAGCGTTAATTAAGGAAAAGGAAGACAATACACACCTCAAGGAAACCCCCAGATCCAAGCAGATCCGAGCGACTACTGGTCTGGTAAATATTCAAGGACTCAGAGCGAGGATTCCCACGCTGCTCCTGACCTCCCACATCTCGTCAAGATGTTCGATCTTCATAGATCAAGCATCCTCGAAGCACCCGAAGAGAAGATCCAGCCCGCCGGCAGTTACACAAGGTGAGCACAACTTCAGCATCCCCACGGATATCGGAGAACCCTCTCCATTAGTCGGTGTTTGGGCGCAGTGGAAGCGGATTTTGATAAATGCCGCTACACCACAGAAATGCGGTCAGAAACGATAGAAATGCAGTTTCGTGCCGTTATTGAACAGTTATGAAGTGAGTATGGAATATATAAACAATAATTATTATGGGAGAGTGAAAAGAAAAGTATTTGCATGAAGGAAGAGAGAGTAGAGGAAAAAGAATGGGACAAGAGTTAGAAGGAAAAGAAGAACAAGAAATTTTATTTGGAGAAAAATGGTTGTGGTAGAATGAATGAGGTGAGTTTGTGTTAGTTGAATGGAGAGTATATGTAGTGTTAGAGCATCTCCAACGGTACACTGTACACAGTCAAGCCTTTGCAGTGAATTTTACCTTGTCGCTATAAAACTTTCCCGTCACTCTTAAATGTTTGCCCCACCGGTGCACGATATCTGGAAAGCAACAAGCAAATCCCTCATTCGCCTAAACATTCTTGTACGGATACGGATTAGAGAGCACAGCTGGAGCGACTGTGAGAGGAGCACGACCGGTGTGAGGAAGCTGCAGATATGACTGCCGTCGCTGCTGCCGTCGCGTGTCCGAGCCTGACGTGTGGGAGACGCCCAAATAGTGCGGAGGATCTCATCTCAGTCGCAGCCCAACCGCCAGGCGCGATCACGCAGCAGGCCAACAACGCCTCTTTCTTAATTGCTTTGCGGACTACAAGAAGCGATTGTTTTGCCGCCGATTCCGGATACCGTAGCGTGGTTTTCGCCGCTTGGTGGACGGAGTCATTAAGCTGGACGATTACTTTTCCCAGAAGTATGTCGCGACGGGCGAGCCTGGGCTGTCGCCGTACCAAAAGATGACCGCCACTCTCCGCATGTACAGCTATGGGATTGCAACTGACGCAACGGATGAACAGGTTAGACTTGGCGGAAGTACGGCAGCAAAAGCAATTAAACGCTTTACGTTCGCTCTATTAGCCAAGTTTAACACGGAGTATCGACGAGAACCGACTCCAACTGACATTGTGCATCATACCGCTTTGAATAGACAGCGGGGCTTCCCCGGATGTTCGACTCGTTGGATTTCACACAGTGGACATGGAAGAATTGTCCTGTTGGTTGGCAAGGGATGCATCAAGACAAAGATGGCGAGCGATCTATCATTATGAAACCTGTAGCAACAAATAATTTTGTGGATCTGGTATTATTACACTGGTCTTCCTGGACCAACCAACGATATCAACGCCGTTGGCAGATCACCGTTGATGGCTGCGAGGTAGCGCACCAGATCACTCTTTCAGCGTCAACGGCAACAACTACAGCATGTGCTGCATGATGTGTTGCGGTATTTATCCTCTGTGATCGGTTTTCACGAAGACCATCAGCAACCCATCTAATGCGGAGCAACGATTCTATGCTAAAATGCAAGAGATCGCCCGCAAGGACGTGGAGCGCTACTTTGGTGTACTCCAAGGACGTTGTGCAATACTGACGCAGCCAGATCATTTGTGGGAGCAAGACTTGCTGAAGGTCGTATGGTACGTGTGTGTAGTGATGCACAACATGATTATCGAAGCTAAAGAAGGTTATGTCGGTGATGAAGAGGAGGATATTCGGAGGTTATCGTCGCCCTCACTAGCAACTGCAAATATTACGTTCGACTCGCTGCTGCACCATCTGGCGCATGTGCGGAATGAAAGTGCGCACGAGGCATTGCGCGACGATTTAGTGGAGTACTTGTGTGTGTGTGTGTGGGGGGTATCGAAATGAAGACTCGTAGAGGGCTATGTGCTATTAAATCCGGTGTCGTACGACGATGCTGCATATTCTCTTCAATGGGGGCTTCTGACACGAACGCCGCTACTGGTTGCTCCAACGCTGAAGTTGTTGCACTCGCCTCGTTCTGCAAGGTGTTGGTGGAATGGTGTTGTTCGTTGCCGCTTTTCATCCGAGTGAGTACGGCGTTATGCCGCAGCTGAAAGTACTCTCTTGCATAGGAATCCAATACGCCCAGCTTGATGGAGAACAGAGCGTAGTTATTCGATTCTTTATGAGTGTATGAGCACGCTTTTGGCTACTAGTAGCTAGCACCGATGTCGCGTTAGCCAAACGCTTTTGCGTTTGTTCAAGAGTAGTTGCAGCTTGGACGGAGGTTTTGTCGCTTTATTTGCCGGTGGGCGTGGCGTTCCCTTCGACCCAGAAGCAGATTTAAACGATGCCGGGCTGTTTGTGACACCTGTTTGCTGGGGTCGAGGAGCTCGAGAAGATTCGCGATGGCCCTGCCACTTGGGCTTCTTGGAGAGCACGCGCCAGCATTGGACGTAGCGGAACGGCTTATTTTCTCGGACACCTTTAGTTGTATGCGTGCTTTGATACAGTTTTAATGCGTTCACCATGTCATCGCCTTCGTTCGTACCCGAGCGGTTCAGATCTCTCACGCTTGCAATGCAGCCTGCAAACTTGAAGACATCGTGCTGAATTATAGACCATTTTGACTCGAGAGAGCGCAAGCGCCAGAAGCTATCTCCACCAGCTCGGTGCTTGTAGTAGTATTCAGTAACACGCTCCCAAAACCTTGGCTCTGCTTGCCCTGTTTTGATTGTCCGATGCTGCGGTACGCAGAGTACAGCAACGCTTCCTCCTCCGCTTCAACGTTCTTCCCCTTGGTTCGTATGGTGATATCGATGGATTGTGTTGCCTGGACGGGACAGTGTCGAGCGCTGAGGATGCCGTCATACTCTTCTCCATCGATGAACATGTTGCCATCTCTCGGAAGTCGCAGAATTAAAAGACTCTGGCGTGAATGCATGGAGAACAAAACCCTTTCGCTGACCTTTCACTGCTGTAGCTAGGATTTCGCCGTACCTGGCGTGTCCACTGCAAATATGGCCAATTTGCCCAGCCGACGC
This sequence comes from Phytophthora quininea, assembly GCA_011947345.1. Lineage (NCBI taxonomy): Eukaryota > Oomycota > Peronosporomycetes > Peronosporales > Peronosporaceae > Phytophthora > Phytophthora quininea. The sequence goes on from JAAVTG010000115.1 coordinate 24,557, forward strand.
CAAAATTTATCGGGTCCGGCGTCTCGGTTTAGCGTTAGCGTGGGCCGCTGATAAATAAAATACCATCCTACACGGTGTATTTTTTTACCGTTACCATTTACAGTGCACCGTTGGAGATGCTTTAGTCTTCATGTATATTTAATGTGTGGGATTACGACGATGAGGACGACTAGTCTCCTGTCCACCTGCCTCAGCAGACCCTCGACTGACTGGATCTGAGCGTGCCTGCCAAGTACCTGAATTCAGTGGTCTTCGGTATTTGCTACGACTATATCACTGCGCGAGACGCCCATAAGCGCAATGCTGGCGACCTTGCCCTTAGCATCCTGTCCGAGGGATGCTACGACTTCATGTGCCAGAACGTGAACGAGCTACTGTCCGCGGTGTACATGTGGCCCAGGACGCTGATCAGCACGCGCGCGAGGCCACGATAAGAACACCACATTTCTATAGAAAGAATGTATCGAATTGCATTGTCAACATCGTGATGGTCATACCTGGAACGTGGCCATGTTGGTTTAGCTAGTGAATCTTATTCCAAAAGCACTTCGAGATTTCTTCGCCCAGATGAATAGCTATTTTTCCCGAACGAAAACACGCCGATTTGATCACTAGCTGCCTTCAGTGTTGGAAGTGAAAAAATCACACATATGGGCGCGGTGCGTATACAGCGCCTCTCGATGGAGCCTCTCGTAGTAGCCATATACAGTTTAACCAGCTTACTCATACCTGATTGAGGAGAAAGATCGAATGGACGAATCGCATCTCTGACGAACTCCAAAAACACAGGAGCAGTTTCCACGACGCACATGATTTCAGCAACGCGACAAACCAACCGACGCATAACGCGCAACACAGCTGACCGCTGTATCGTTCTATGGTGTGACCAGGATGTCATTGAACTGCTGGATACGTGGACTGATGAGTCATGAAGTGGTGGTCGTTGATCTTCCTGCGGGACACCATAGGAATACTCGTTACAAGCAGTCTCTTGGTCTCTATCCTGAACGTATTCGTTTCAAATGTTGGGAGATGATCGTTTGTCCTTCTGTGGCAGTATTTTTCTTCATGAAGGCAATCATCTCATCTTCACAATCAAGGAAACTCATTAGGACGGGGGTGTCGGGCGTCCTCTGGACTTTTCGTGCCGTGGAGTGGCGTGATGGTATTGGTAAAAGAACGGTGACAATAGATATATACCTTGCAGTTTAGGTCACGATGACAAGCAGCAGTCGCCGCACCACTTGAATTCGACACCGGCTGCGGTGTTGCTACCACAGCACCTGCCAACGTCCGTCCTGGCCTGTCCTTGGTGACTCGGCCGTGGTGTGGTATCCCTCGTCCCCTGCTGTCTTCGCTGCTACAGAAATACCGTCACACTCACAACTACAATGCGGACATTTGCCACAGCCGTCTACCTGACAGCGTTTTACCTTGCACCGACAGGTGAGAACCAGTAGCGCAGCATCTGACCAGTTTTCGCTATCCTGGCGACCTTCGCCCTCCATTTTTGAATGTTGCCCCCCTCTCGCTCGCGATGAGGACCGCAGATTTTGTCCCGTTCCTGTCCGTATCTGGTGCAACGTTTTAATATCTAAAATGTCGAGCAAGCACCGCCTGTTAAAAACCATCACTTAATATCGGTTTTACAAGTTTTTGGGTTGGACGGGTATTAATCCAAACCAAATTCTGGCGCGATTCATTGGTTATAAAATGTTAATTTTAGTAGCATGGGGGATGGGGTTATTCTACAAAGCACTCTTAAACTCTGCATACACGTCTCTCTTTCCCGCTTATAGTAATACGTTTCTTTATTTGTTGCATTCTTTCTCAGTAATCCCATTCTACTATTTTTCCATACCTCACCTTTTTATCACTCTGATTTTTCTTATGTTTCATATCATGCACACTGTATTTTTCCACTATCTTCAACGCATATATTCTTATGCTTTTCTTTCTTTCTTCCCTACATATTTTTACACTCTTCCCTTTATCTTTATTTCCATATTTTCATTTTTATTATCTCATATAACACTTTATTTTTTTAAATACCACTTCTTCCTTACATCAGCTATAATATTTTTTCCAAAACCTCCTAACCAATTGTACCCAACCTACTCTTATCTTTGTATATATACATTCTCCAATTTTTCCCTGAGTTCATTTACATACTATCCCTAAGTTCGTTATTCTTTAGAACCCACATTTTCTACCACCTATCCTATAATCAACTTTCTATTTCCTCCCCCGTCTTTACAGCCACCCGTTTTCATTGTATCGACCGACTCTATTTTCGTTTTTTTGTCCTTTATGCATTAGCTACGTTACCTACGGTCATCGGTGTTCATTTCTTCCTTATCTACTTTCTCTACTGTATTTACTGACGATTCTTGTCTTCGTTACACTCCAGTATGTAAAAAATCCTTTCTACATGAAATGTTTCCTTTTCTTCTGTACATATATAGTTACCATTTCTTCATTGTATATCGGTACATCTACCGTCACAGGGTGTGTTGGGCCGTCGTTATATTTGCTGATCGCTTATTGGTCGATATGCCAGTTAATAACACGATTATGTCCCCCGTGTATGAAATGATGAATGTCGACGAGGACGTTAACGTTACACGGCGCCAGAGAGTTGTGTGGCTTGCCTTTTCCGCAAGCCACTGCGAACCTCCTGCAGCAACCAACGCTACAATATATTCGAGGCGCGTGGACCCTGCAGAGACCTCCTGCCTTTGTAACCTTTGCGAGTGCACGTACCTTTTACCTTGTCCGCCGCGTCGAGGATAAAGCGGCGACGACGAAGCACTTATGACGGGGAGCCGGCACGACCATCGGCGGCAGCGAGCTGACGTCGTACGTGGCGTGCGGGGTGGGGCGTCTTTGTCGATTGCTTCGGTCGTCAGCTTGTCGTCGTGGATCTTGACTCACTCGCAGTAGGCCAGCCCATAGACTTGTTTGTTTAGCAAAGTCTGGTTCACCATGGTCTTAAAAAGCTCTCCAACTTATGGTTTGCCACTTTTACAGACATTTCAGCCGTAATGGCCAGGATGTGGTCCAACACTCGCCGTTCCAGTGCTTGTCAGCGGAGCCGAGCGTCGTCTCCCTTGCCTGGAACGGCGAGGTACTATAATGGCAGGCCGAGTGCATTTGGTAGACGTCGTCTACCTCGCCAGCCTCACTGGTTCCCCGCCATTAGCTGCTCCACCAAACAAACGATGCTGCAGTAAACGCCACCAGGAGGGGGGTCCCGTTCCTCCCGGATTGGTTTGACGATTGGGTCAGGGACTGGACCGGCCTGGGACGACGGCTCGGCGTGATGAGACGGCGCCTCGCCCTGAAGCAACCCATCCAAGACGTTGTTGTGAAGCACCTCGGCGAGTGGGCAGTAGTATACCCATCGCCGGGGCTGTACGGGTCGTGGAGGTGGCGCCATTAGGACGTCTGTGACACCATGTTGACCGAGCGTGACACGCAAGTAGTAGGACGTCACAAGCCCGTCCTGTGTGTCGCCGCCGTAGCGGACTCGACGTATCCTGGCCATGTACGCCAAGCTCACGAATGGGAGCCCGCGCAGGAAACACAGCGCTCGTCCGTCGAGACGCACAGCCTCTTCTGAGGTATCGTCGCAGCGATGCCATCAGCCGCTGGGGCCTTGCTGGAGCGGTCGAAAGATTTCGATGCGTCGCATCTTGGTGACACTGGTGGACAGAGCCGCGACATCAACCAGCTCAGCGTCAACGGAAGTCCTGTCGATTGCTTAACAGCACGATATCCGCGCCGTGCTGGCGTTTTTGCCGCCGGCGATTGCAGCGCTGGGCTGCCCTGCGACGTGCATCATCGCGAAGACGGTGCTCGGCCTCGTGTTGCTCAACCAACCAACTACATTATGGAAGAGTATGCGCCACGCTGGGTCGTATTCCTCCCACAGCAACAAGGACGTCATTATCTAGGTCTGCTTCAAGAAAACATTGCATTACCTTTCGTTGAACCAAATCACTTCAATTCTCTAGAATATGAAAACACATATTTGCACCCCTTAACCCTGTTATTGTAAATCTTAACACAAAGAATACATATTTGTTTTATCATCAAATGTTAAGAAAATATCACACCCACTTTGCCCAGAAAAGAACCTTTGTGAAGTGTGGTCACGATTATTCAGTCTTTGCAACCCGTTAATTTACTATTCCAAGCGGCATTGCAACGCAGTTCCTAGGTATAAGGATACATGTACGCTATCCCCTTCAAAATTCTGTCCACTCGTCGCAACATATATGAGAATCATGAAGTGATAGAACCAACTGACAGAGATAGGCGCACGAGGAAATCAGCGATTAGAACAGATAACTACCCCCCCAACCCCCATCTGATTGGGCTGACTACTGGGACCACGATTTTATGTAAGGAGAATACAATATTGATAGTCTTATGTGACAGAGACAAGCGCATCATCCGATTAGCGACAGCAACGACTACTACGGCTACACCTAACCAGCGTAGCTAAAACGTTAGGAGACTACGTTTTCATATACGGAGAACGTGATGGTGATAGTTTTAAGTAACAAAGGTATGCGCATTAGCCAATCAGCGATCAGTAAGGCTAATTACGGCCACATACACCCGTTTGGGCCGAAAAGTTAGTTAGGCAAGTGCGTTTTCATATACGAAAATCACGGTGGTGATCCTCCGAAATGACAGAGACAGGCGGATCAGCAAATTAGCGATCAGGAAGAATAACTACGGCCGTATTCACCGGATTGGGACGAAAAGTTGGGAGACTCCGTTTTCATATAAGGGGAAGAAGATGGGGATAGTCTGAAGGGACATAGACAGGTAGATGCTCTAACCCGTTTGAGCTGAAAACTTGGGAGACTACGTTTTCATATGTGGAGAAAACGATAGTGATTGTCTGAGGTGATATAGACAGGACCATCACCCAATCAGCGAGTAGAAAAGTTATCTACGGCCGCGCACACCTGTTTCGACTAAAAACTTGGAGAATTACGTGTTTGTATACGAGGAAACTGCGAAGTGATAGTGACAGGCCTGTCAACAAATCAACGATCAGTAAGGTTAATCCTTCAACCCCGATTGCTGGATCATCCAGCATAGCAAGTGTATCTTTCTTTTCGGCATCTATGCTCAGAAAAGTTATGTTGGATGATCTAACATAGGGAAAATTAATATTGGACTTTGTATTAAAATGTGTTGCATACTGAATTGGAGTGTGAAATAGTAGGGCGATGCACAGGTGTAGGGTCAATTGGTGTTTGTCCAGTGCTCAGCGGGGAAGGGAGTGAGAGGCTGATCGGCTGCGCAATTGCTGGGCGCGGAGCCTCCCCTCTCTCATTCAAAGATTTTCAAGCGAAGAATAGTGAGGCCAGTCGGTAAGATTCCGAAGCAACCTATGACTGCGGCACGAAAGAAGGAGCTGGTAGACGAGCTGAGACGGCTGAGACGGCTTCGACGCTCCGCCCCACAGCCGCCGTCAAGACCAAGAACGATCACGGAGCGTCGCCAGCTCAGAATGCGCCTGGAAGCAGAAGCAGCGGATAGCAGGCTTCAGCAGTCGACGGAGAAAGGAGCTGGATCCCACTCGGCACATGTGGCAGAAGATGCCGTCGCTACGGACGCAACACAGGTGAACCAAGTCACACAGGCGAGACAAGGCGGGGATCGAGTACGGTGAGTGATGGTGGCGGCAACTAACTGTGATTCACTACAGATATTGCACTAATTCGTGGCGTTTTGTTCAGGGAAACGAGAACACCGTTCCGTCGTTGGAGGAGCTACAATCGAGTCATGCAGAGGGAGACATTTAAGATGGCAACACAGATGACATGTTGGATGCCGCTCCAATATCGGAAGGATCTGGCGACCAAGCCCCAACATCAACGCCAACATCTACGAGGGGTGGATGCGGCGCTTTTGAAGCAGTGGTGACATCTCGTGACGTGATCCCAGCTGGACGCCATAGAACTGTCGCTGCTACGCCGCTGCCGGGAAGCATCGGCAAGCGAAAGCGCGCACGGCGAAGCACAGATCCGAGCGAGAGTGGGGACAGCAGCGAAGGGTTTAGTGATAGCGAAAGCGGAGACACAGAATCAAGCGACAGCGGATTTGCAAAAGACGACCCTTGCCTAGTATCAAGTGGAGGAGCTGCGGACGTCACGGCCCTGAACTCGGACATTGACGACTGGTCCAGGGAAGATGACACATCTGACGGGGAGGACGACTGGGAACTTGTTTGTACATCGGATGATGAAGAAGAAGACGCTGAACAAGTACTTCCCGGCAGCCACTTCCTCCGAGCCGCAGTAAACAAGAAACTGATTAGAGAGATGCGACAAACTGGTTGGGAATACGGTGAGTATCTATCACGCACGACATTTTTAAAATATGTTGGCTAATGCTGTTTATTATGTTGGATAGATCCATCAAAGTTTGGACCGGATCCAACATACGCCGGACTGTATGATGGTCCATGCGGTCCTAGCGATAGTGTGCTACGCGTTGCCGAAGACCCACTCTCACTGTTTTTCTACTTCATGCCTGCGCAGCTGTGGAAAAAATTGAGCGAGAGACGAACGTTTATCAGAGGCAAAATATCCCGAACCGGTACGTGAGACCCAGAAAATGCAGCGAAAGCATAACCCAAGAGATGTAGAGCGTGCTAAAGACATTCGCGCTCGGCTTCGAGCAGTGCGCCCTGTTCAAGCTTGGGAGATTCTTCGGGTCATCGGGCTGTTGATTGCGAGAATGCTCAACCCACACTCGTGCGGATTGTCTGCGCACTGGAGTCTAAGTCGGCATGGAGCTGTGCCTGCGGGGTCGTTTGTGCAGTGGTTGGGACGAAACCGCTTTGATTATGTTCTGCAAAATCTACACTTCACTGATAACAAGTCTCCTCGCTCACAAATCGACCGCGGTTGCAAAGTCCGCAGCGTGGTGGCCGCGTTACAGAAGACCTTCGCACGGGGTTACAGGCCGGGCCCACTGATTGCGTTCGATGAGGCTATTATCCCTACAAGGTTGCGCAGAAATCCAACAAGGCAGTACCTGAAGAACAAACCGCACAAGTGGGGAACGAAGTTCTTTTCCGCGTGCTGCGGAGACACTGCGTAATGTATGAGGTGCGTTGGTCAACTTGCTTACGATCGCTCCCTTTTTGCGAAGTTTTATGTTGGATGATAGTAACAATGCCATTATCTCTCCTTCATATTTATTGTTGGAAACGCATCATCTTTTGTCACGACGAGTGAAGTTGAAGTCAGCTTCTGGAACTAGCTAGCAGAGTGATGGTAGAAAGGCTTATTGAGTCCGACGCGGAAGTGCGTCCTCAGTCCGAAAGTTCCCTAAGAGTAACAAGTTGTTTGTGAGTGAGTTCGATCCGCGCTCCGTTAGTTATCCAACATAGGATTGAAATGTATGTCGGGGCAAAAACAAACATGAACACGCCAGTGCCTGCGGATAATTCGACCGGAACCGCGGCTGTGATGCGCAATATCAACGTGCTGCTTCCTCCCCTCCCGCAGATCCGTACAGGATCGTTGTCATGGACAGGTATTACACTTCCGTAGTGTTAGCGCTCGAGCTTCTGCACCTGAGAATTTATTGCACAGGAACGATTCAGACTAATCGATCTGGCTACGATCAAGAGGTGATCACTCAGAAGGTTGTGCACAAGAATCGGCCTGCAGACCCGCCTCGCGACACACTCAAGATAGCGGAAAACAAGACCTTTCCGCAGCTCACGGCGTGTATGTGGATGGACAATAACCCCGTGCACATGTTGGAGACGGGTGGACGTCGGCAGCTTGGCCAAGTGTGTATGTTGTGAATATTGGATTCTACGCTGGATATTGGTTGACCAAGCTAATTTATGTTGGATATTATGTTGGCTTTGAATTAGTGAGACGAGTGGGAGAACGCGGCAGAATTTCCCGGCACCAGTGCTCATCAGAGACTACCGTCGCTGGATGGGCGGCGTTGATGTCCACGATCAGCACCGGTTGCAGTGATACAGTGTGCAGATGGCCTACAAACCCCAAAAGTATTATCGTGTATTGTTTTTCGGACTTATTGATATGGCACTCGTCAACGCGTTCATAGTGCATCGGTGGCACATGAAGGCGACGAAGCAGAGCCCCCGAACACTACAAGTTCCTCCGGTTGCTACACGGGCAGATATTAGCAATAGATGGTGCCACATTTGATGAAGTTGAGCAGCAACAAGGGCCGAGGATAGGACAACTGCGTCCCCGCAATCACGTGAAGGGGCGCCAACCGTTCAACACTACCTAGTCGAGTGCCCGGACGAAGTGGACACCAAGAAGGTGAAGAAAAACGGTGAGTTTGGCAAGAAATGCATCGCTAGGACTTGTAAAGTGTGTGATCTCTATCGAGTAAAGCCTCGTAAGTACTCGAAGTGGTACTGCGCGGGCTGTTCGCAGGGCATTATTCGGTACGATTTGATGAAGCTTTCTCTGTCTTCTACAAACTAACAAAACTTTGGATTGCAGCAAGCACATGTGCAACGGCGTTCGTGAAGGGCGCACTAAGGCATGTTTTCAGCTTTGGGGCGAATGGCACTCGCATTCCCGCGCTCCTGTCAGAGCGCCACAGAGTGACGGATCGCCGTCCAGGAAAGCAGCGTCGGCGCCGGCGGTGCCGCGTAGACCTTGACAGCGAGGCCGTGACTACAGAATGTGGTGGGCAGCAAGGTACCGAGAGGATGGGGAGGCGACAGGTGGCGAGGGGCCACACGCTGGACCCGGGGTCTTCTGCTAGCAGCGGCAGCGACAGCGGCGGAGATCTTCGGAGAGCGACGACGAGTAAGCGAGTTCCCACGTGCCGAAGTACTGATCGTAGCTCGAAATGAATTGCTTTTTGGACGACATGTGTTGGACATTTGCCGGACATCGTGTACAAAATAGATGCCACCTTTGTAGAAAGGGCAAATAGGATGTTGGAGCCTCCAACATATGCGTTCTGCGCTCGACACCGATCCAACTTACGGCCCATATATGCTGGATCTGCCCACCTACGTTCGGATGTGCCTTCCTATTTCGCGCTGCTATAAGTGCGAGTAATTTCGCACTTACACATGCCAATACAAAATCCTATACTAAACTATGCTGGAGCTCCAAGATAACGACAGCAACTACCCCTTATATATATATGGTCGGCGCTACATATGTATCGCACTAAAATGACGTCGCGCTATGGGCTCTATTTTGGGATTTTGCTGCTTTTTATTTCTGTAGCGCGCTGCTTTTTAGCGCCCAAATTAGAACTACTCGATACACTATTTTAGGTTATCAGACTATACCGACGGTAATACTGATCACAGCTTAATGAAACTAAGTGTAGCTGGGTTTTTCAGTATGGCGAACATGATGGTGATGCTCTGAGGGAGCAGAAACAGGCGCATCTGCCAATCAGCGATCAGCAACGAAAACAACGGCTGTACTCCACTGGTTGAGCTGAAAACTTGGGAAAGCATGTTTTCATATACGGGGAACATGATGGTGATAGTCTGAAGTGATAGAGACAGGCTCATCAGCCAATCAGCAATCAGGAAGGATAACAACGTCTACAAGCTCCGGGTTGGGCTGAAAATTTGCGAGACTGCGTTTTAATATATGGGGAAGAAGCTGGTGATAGTCTGAGGTGACATAGACGGACCCACTAGCCAATCAGCGACCAGGATCGATAACTACGGCTGCACACACCCGTTTGGGCTGAAAACTTGCGAGAATATGTTTTCATATGTGGGAAAAAGGATGGTGATAGTCCCATGTGACAGAGACTGGCTCATCATCCAATCAGCGATCAGGATCGATAACTACGGCTGTACACACCCGTTTAAGCTGAAAACTTGGGAGACTACGTTTTCAATCGCGGGGAACAAGATGGCGATAGTTTGAAGTGACAGAAGCAGATGCATCGGCCAATGAGCGTTCACAAAAGCCATTGGAGGCATCATACGCCCGACTTAATCGAAACAGTGAATTGATATGTTGGCTCTCCCAAGCAGAGCTCCGCTTTTTCTATTGCAACTTTCTGCTGTGACATTTGTGAGAAATTTGTAAAAAAACGTTCATTTACAATTTAAGCTCCATGTTTTTGGATCAACAGTAGCAGCCCACTAAAAATCTGTCCCGTGGTCGCCTTCTTCGGGAAGTACCAGCTCCTCCAAAGGTACTCATCAATGTACCCGTTCAGCTCCGATTTTTCATGCCTCTCATTGCTTTGACGTGTCTCTTGATATGGATTTCCCATAGGCCTTCAATTGTATTGGTATGGGTGCCGTCGTCGGGGTCAACGTAGTGCTCCGTATGTTTTACGTACTTGTGTACGTAGTTAAGGTCAGACATCTTAGGATTGTTCGCGAGCGTGCGCACCCGTGTCGCGCCCCGCTTGGTTTTCCGCTCAGTCACGTAAGTAGCATACATGTCAGAATGTATGGTGGTCCTATACAAAGCTTAGGTTAAAAAACGTATTTCTAAAAACAAAAATAAATCTTACCCCGGCTTGATAAATTGCCGAATGATGGGGAACAGACTATCTTGGGTGCGGTCATCGTTCACGAAGCGGGCAAACCACTGCCCCGTGGAGCGATCGACCCCACCAAAAGCCAGTAGTCAGCGTAGAATCTACCTCGATTGTGCTTGCTCTTTTTTCATGCTGGTTTCATCGATTTCAACTATGTGGCCAATTCCTCCTATCTAAACAACAATATTAGTAGCATAAAAATAAAATGAATAAAACCAAAATTTACCTGGAACTTATCCTTAGTGAGCTGCTTAGAGCACAGACAACGGGCGAACGCGCACCAGTCCCCGCCGTGGTCTCGGAGACGTCGGCGATCTCAGCTATCTGTGCCTGCGGCAGCCGCATGCACCAGGCACACAGCAAGCGCACTGCCTGAGCCAGGAGAGCTTCATCCCAGACAGCCACGTATTCGTTAACATGCTAATAGAATACTCTTTACCGTTTTCGTGTGTGTGTGTGTGTGTTTTTTTTTTGCAACACTGCCAAGACGGTTTCTTGGCGGAGGCCTTGGCGCGCATGGACCCTCCACACCCCGGGCAAAACATTTGACTCTCCAGCACCCTGCATCTTGCCACCACCTCACTGCTCCGGCCTCATCCACTGTCGCAGCGATGACAGCGTTCAGGGAGAGCTGCTGGGTGGGCAGGGGAGCGTAATGGTGGCTTGACATGGGCAATGGTGGGGCTGGTAGTGGAGGCTGTGAGCTTGGTGGAGGCGGGGTTGAAAAAGCCAGAGTGGCCGAATGGGTGGAGTGGGGAAACCGAAACCATACTTTTCCCACATACAAATAGCAAGTATGTGAGTACGGGTTATTTTGCGGTTTGGAGTCGAAAAACGGAGCTATTTCGAATTGTTTTAGTAGTATCCTTTAGTAAGTGCGATTTCAGCAGATTTCCAAAATGCATCCGAAAATTTCCCACAAATGTCACATTAGAAAGTTGCAATAGAAAAGCGGAGCTCTGCTTGGGGAGAGCCGATATGTTTCAACGCATGGTGAACATGCCGGAGGGACTTAACTAAGAACATAAAGAGAGTAAGTGTTTGAGTATGTGATTACGAGAAATATGGTGTATAAGGTCGGAATGTGCGTAGTAACTGAATATGCGCGTGTAGGTTTGAATGTTTGTATAGCACGAGTGTATGCAGAGTATAATTGAGGTTAGGAAGTGTGTTGTAGAGGGAGAATATGTAGAATAAGCGTGTTGTATAATATATATGTGTGTGTATGGGAACGACAAAAACGTATGTATAATAGTTAATGAAACGACGATTAAGGATATGTAGTGTTAAACGGTTATGGGTATGAGTGTGAGAGTGTTGTTGGGAATAGTATGAAGGCGAGTGAGTGTAAGTTTGTGTAGAGTATGAGTAGGTGTAGAATATGAGTGTAGAGGGAATGTATGCAGAGAATGAGTGTTATTGTATATGGATGTGTTAGTGTTTAAGTGTTAGTAGTATATGGTTTGAGTAAAATGAAATTGTAAATGGTATGATTTGGTGATAGGTAAATGAGAAACATAGAGTGGAGTGAAAGAAAAAGAAAATAATGTTAATAGTTGATTATAATGAGATGGATTGGGATTGATAGGAAAGGTGATTTGAATGAATTGATAGAGAGTTAGTTAGTTAGTAATGTGGAAAAATGAGAAGAATATGAAGTATGTGGAGAGTATGGATAGTATATAATAGTGTAAAAGTGTGTAAGAGTGTATATATGTAAGTGTATGAGGTGTGTAAGAGTAGGTAGATATTGTATAGAGAAGTATGGGTATGTGAAATAGGAAGGTTTAAAGAAGGAGTATGTAGAGAAAAAATGGGTGTAAAGTATAAATGTAAAAAATGTGAAAGAGGAGAAAATGGAGTTGAGGAAGGAATAGAGAAATTTGAGAAATAGAAAATTGAAGAAAAATTATGGATGGTTGTGTATGAGTGTATGTAGAGTATGGATGTTTGTGGTAAATAGAAGTGTATGTGGAGTGTAAGTGTAAGTATGTGTAAGTGTAAAAACGTGATTGTGAATAGAGTGATGTTTGTTATTGAGTATAGGTGTGTGTAAAGTGTTGTAGTGTAGAGTGTGAGTGTAAGTAAAGAGGAGTGTAAAGTGTGAGTGTAGTAGAGTGAGTGTTGTAGAGTGTGAGTGTTGTAGAGTGTGAGTGTAGTAGAGTATGAGTGTGTGTAGAGTGAGTGTGTGTAGAGGAGTGTAGTAGAGTGTGAGTGTTGTAGAGTGTGAGTGTAGTAGAGTGTGAGTGTGTGTAGAGAGGAGTGTAGTAGAGTGTGAGTGTTGTAGAGTGAGGTGTGTAGGGTTTAGGGTTTAGGGTTTGGGGCCGACACCAGCAGTCGGACGTCCCCGTTTCCTCGTTTCAATATCCATGGCCCCGGACGTCCCCCGGACGTGCTTGATGTGGTGGTGGATGTTCGGACGTTCCGACATTTAGACGTTCCGTATTTCATCCGGGCCTTAACGTTCGCAAAGATCTTGCTAATAGTGCGGGGGATTGATTGTGGCCGTGTGCGCGAGAGTTTGCGTTGGTGTGGGCCGTCCATAATCCCCATGCTTGGTCGTTTTGAGTGGGCGGTCCCGTGTCCCGTGTGTCCCGTGTGTCCCGTGTCGGTCTGCGTGGTGGTAGTGGGATTGATTGTGGCCGTGCGCGAGAGTTTGCGTTGGTGTGGGCCGTCCATAATCCCCATGCTTGGTCGTTTTGAGTGGGCGGTCCCGTGTGTCCCGTGTGTCCCGTGTGTCCCGTGTCGGTCTGCGTGGTGGTAGTGCGGGGGATTGATTGTGGCCGTGTGCGCGAGAGTTTGCGTGTGGGCCGTCCATAATCCCCATGCTTGGTCGTTTTGAGTGGGCGGTCCCGTGTGTCCCGTGTGTCCCGTGTGTCCCGTGTCGGTCTGCGTGGTGGTAGTGGGGATTGATTGTGGCCGTGTGCGCGAGAGTTTGCGTTGGTGTGGGCCGTCCATAATCCCCATGCTTGGTCGTTTTGAGTGGGCGGTCCCGTGTGTCCCGTGTGTCCCGTGTGTCCCGTGTCGGTCTGCGTGGTGGTAGTGCGGGGGATTGATTGTGGCCGTGTGTGCGCGAGAGTTTGCGTTGGTGTGGGCCGTCCATAATCCCCATGCTTGGTCGTTTTGAGTGCGGTCCCGTGTGTCCCGTGTGTCCCGTGTGTCCCGTGTGTCCCGTGTGTCCCGTGTCGGTCTGCGTGGTGGTAGTGCGGGGGATTGATTGTGGCCGTGTGTGCGCGAGAGTTTGCGTTGGTGTGGGCCGTCCATAATCCCCATGCTTGGTCGTTTTGAGTGGGCGGTCCCGTGTGTCCCGTGTGTCCTGTGTGTCCCGTGTGTCCCGTGTCGGTCTGCGTGGTGGTAGTGCGGGGGATTGATTGTGGCCGTGTGTGCGCGAGAGTTTGCGTTGGTGTGGGCCGTCCATAATCCCCATGCTTGGTCGTTTTGAGTGGGCGGTCCCGTGTGTCCCGTGTGTCCCGTGTGTCCGTGTGTCCCGTGTCGGTCTGCGTGGTGGTAGTGCGGGGGATTGATTGTGGCCGTGTGCGCGAGAGTTTGCGTTGGTGTGGGCCGTCCATAATCCCCATGCTTGGTCGTTTTGAGTGGGCGGTCCCGTGTGTCCCGTGTGTCCCGTGTGTCCCGTGTGTCCCGTGTCGGTCTGCGTGGTGGTAGTGCGGGGGATTGATTGTGGCCGTGTGTGCGCGAGAGTTTGCGTTGGTGTGGGCCGTCCATAATCCCCATGCTTGGTCGTTTTGAGTGGGCGGTCCCGTGTGTCCCGTGTGTCCCGTGTGTCCCGTGTCGGTCTGCGTGGTGGTAGTGGGGGATTGATTGTGGCCGTGTGTGCGCGAGAGTTTGCGTTGGTGTGGGCCGTCCATAATCCCCATGCTTGGTCGTTTTGAGTGGGCGGTCCCGTGTGTCCCGTGTGTCCCGTGTGTCCCGTGTGTCCCGTGTCGGTCTGCGTGGTGGTAGTGCGGGGGATTGATTGTGGCCGTGTGTGCGCGAGAGTTTGCGTTGGTGTGGGCCGTCCATAATCCCCATGCTTGGTCGTTTTGAGTGGGCGGTCCCGTGTGTCCCGTGTGTCCCGTGTGTCCCGTGTGTCCCGTGTCGGTCTGCGTGGTGGTAGTGCGGGGGATTGATTGTGGCCGTGTGTGCGCGAGAGTTTGCGTTGGTGTGGGCCGTCCATAATCCCCATGCTTGGTCGTTTTGAGTGGGCGGTCCCGTGTGTCCCGTGTGTCCCGTGTGTCCCGTGTCGGTCTGCGTGGTGGTAGTGCGGGGGATTGATTGTGGCCGTGTGTGCGCGAGAGTTTGCGTTGGTGTGGGCCGTCCATAATCCCCATGCTTGGTCGTTTTGAGTGGGCGGTCCCGTGTGTCCCGTGTGTCCCGTGTGTCCCGTGTCCCGTGTCGGTCTGCGTGGTAGTGCGGGGGATTGATTGTGGCCGTGTGTGCGCGAGAGTTTGCGTTGGTGTGGGCCGTCCATAATCCCCATGCTTGGTCGTTTTGAGTGGGCGGTCCCGTGTGTCCCGTGTGTCCCGTGTGTCCCGTGTCGGTCTGCGTGGTGGTAGTGCGGGGGATTGATTGTGGCCGTGTGTGCGCGAGAGTTTGCGTTGGTGTGGGCCGTCCATAATCCCCATGCTTGGTCGTTTTGAGTGGGCGGTCCCGTGTGTCCCGTGTGTCCCGTGTGTCCCGTGTGTCCCGTGTCGGTCTGCGTGGTGGTAGTGCGGGGGATTGATTGTGGCCGTGTGTGCGCGAGAGTTTGCGTTGGTGTGGGCCGTCCATAATCCCCATGCTTGGTCGTTTTGAGTGGGCGGTCCCGTGTGTCCCGTGTGTCCCGTGTGTCCCGTGTCGGTCTGCGTGGTGGTAGTGGGGGATTGATTGTGGCCGTGTGTGCGCGAGAGTTTGCGTTGGTGTGGGCCGTCCATAATCCCCATGCTTGGTCGTTTT
Source organism: Phytophthora quininea (assembly GCA_011947345.1). Classification (NCBI taxonomy): domain Eukaryota; phylum Oomycota; class Peronosporomycetes; order Peronosporales; family Peronosporaceae; genus Phytophthora; species Phytophthora quininea. The sequence continues at coordinate 40,052 of JAAVTG010000115.1, forward strand.
GAGTGGGCGGTCCCGTGTGTCCCGTGTGTCCCGTGTGTCCCGTGTCGGTCTGCGTGGTGGTAGTGCGGGGGATTGATTGTGGCCGTGTGTGCGCGAGAGTTTGCGTTGGTGTGGGCCGTCCATAATCCCCATGCTTGGTCGTTTTGAGTGGGCGGTCCCGTGTGTCCCGTGTGTCCCGTGTGTCCCGTGTCGGTCTGCGTGGTGGTAGTGCGGGGGATTGATTGTGGCCGTGTGCGCGAGAGTTTGCGTTGGTGTGGGCCGTCCATAATCCCCATGCTTGGTCGTTTTGAGTGGGCGGTCCTGTGTGTCCTGTGTGTCCCTGTCCCGTGTCGGTCTGCGTGGTGGTAGTGCGGGGGATTGATTGTGGCCGTGTGTGCGCGAGAGTTTGCGTTGGTGTGGGCCGTCCATAATCCCCATGCTTGGTCGTTTTGAGTGGGCGGTCCCGTGTGTCCCGTGTGTCCCGTGTGTCCCGTGTCGGTCTGCGTGGTGGTAGTGCGGGGGATTGATTGTGGCCGTGTGTGCGCGAGAGTTTGCGTTGGTGTGGGCCGTCCATAATCCCCATGCTTGGTCGTTTTGAGTGGGCGGTCCCGTGTGTCCCGTGTGTCCCGTGTGTCCCGTGTGTCCCGTGTCGGTCTGCGTGGTGGTAGTGCGGGGGATTGATTGTGGCCGTGTGTGCGCGAGAGTTTGCGTTGGTGTGGGCCGTCCATAATCCCCATGCTTGGTCGTTTTGAGTGGGCGGTCCCGTCCTGTGTGTCCGTGTGTCCCGTGTGTCCCGTGTCGGTCTGCGTGGTGGTAGTGGGGATTGATTGTGCCGTGTGCGCGAGAGTTTGCGTTGGTGTGGGCCGTCCATAATCCCCATGCTTGGTCGTTTTGAGTGGGCGGTCCCGTGTGTCCCGTGTGTCCCGTGTGTCCCGTGTGTCCCGTGTCGGTCTGCGTGGTGGTAGTGCGGGGGATTGATGTGGCCGTGTGTGCGCGAGAGTTTGCGTTGGTGTGGGCCGTCCATAATCCCCATGCTTGGTCGTTTTGAGTGGGCGGTCCCGTGTGTCCCGTGTGTCCCGTGTGTCCCGTGTGTCCGTGTGTCGGTCTGCGTGGTGGTGCGGGGGATTGATTGTGGCCGTGTGCGCGAGAGTTTGCGTTGGTGTGGGCCGTCCATAATCCCCATGCTTGGTCGTTTTGAGTGGGCGGTCCCGTGTGTCCCTGTCCCGTGTGTCCGTGTGTCCCGTGTCGGTCTGCGTGGTGGTAGTGCGGGGGATTGATTGTGGCCGTGTGTGCGCGAGAGTTTGCGTTGGTGTGGGCCGTCCATAATCCCCATGCTTGGTCGTTTTGAGTGGGCGGTCCCGTGTGTCCCGTGTGTCCCGTGTGTCCCGTGTCCCGTGTCGGTCTGCGTGGTGGTAGTGCGGGGGATTGATTGTGGCCGTGTGTGCGCGAGAGTTTGCGTTGGTGTGGGCCGTCCATAATCCCCATGCTTGGTCGTTTTGAGTGGGCGGTCCCGTGTGTCCCGTGTGTCCCGTGTGTCCGTGTGTCCCGTGTCGGTCTGCGTGGTGGTAGTGCGGGGGATTGATTGTGGCCGTGTGTGCGCGAGTTTGCGTTGGTGTGGGCCGTCCATAATCCCCATGCTTGGTCGTTTTGAGTGGGCGGTCCCGTGTGTCCCGTGTGTCCCGTGTGTCCCGTGTGTCCCGTGTCGGTCTGCGTGGTGGTAGTGCGGGGGATTGATTGTGGCCGTGTGTGCGCGAGAGTTTGCGTTGGTGTGGGCCGTCCATAATCCCCATGCTTGGTCGTTTTGAGTGGGCGGTCCCGTGTGTCCCGTGTGTCCCGTGTGTCCCGTGTCGGTCTGCGTGGTGGTAGTGCGGGGGATTGATTGTGGCCGTGTGTGCGCGAGAGTTTGCGTTGGTGTGGGCCGTCCATAATCCCCATGCTTGGTCGTTTTGAGTGGGCGGTCCCGTGTGTCCCGTGTGTCCCGTGTGTCCCGTGTGTCCCGTGTCGGTCTGCGTGGTGGTAGTGCGGGGGATTGATTGTGGCCGTGTGCGCGAGAGTTTGCGTTGGTGTGGGCCGTCCATAATCCCCATGCTTGGTCGTTTTGAGTGGGCGGTCCCGTGTGTCCCGTGTGTCCCGTGTGTCCCGTGTGTCCCGTGTCGGTCTGCGTGGTGGTAGTGCGGGGGATTGATTGTGGCCGTGTGTGCGCGAGAGTTTGCGTTGGTGTGGGCCGTCCATAATCCCCATGCTTGGTCGTTTTGAGTGGGCGGTCCCGTGTGTCCCGTGTGTCCCGTGTCGGTCTGCGTGGTGGTAGTGCGGGGGATTGATTGTGGCCGTGTGTGCGCGAGAGTTTGCGTTGGTGTGGGCCGTCCATAATCCCCATGCTTGGTCGTTTTGAGTGGGCGGTCCCGTGTGTCCCGTGTGTCCCGTGTGTCCCGTGTCGGTCTGCGTGGTGGTAGTGCGGGGGATTGATTGTGGCCGTGTGTGCGCGAGAGTTTGCGTTGGTGTGGGCCGTCCATAATCCCATGCTTGGTCGTTTTGAGTGGGCGGTCCCGTGTGTCCCGTGTGTCCCGTGTGTCCCGTGTCGGTCTGCGTGGTGGTAGTGCGGGGGATTGATGGTGTGTGCGCGAGAGTTTGCGTTGGTGTGGGCCGTCCATAATCCCCATGCTTGGTCGTTTTGAGTGGGCGGTCCCGTGTCCGTGTGTCCTGTGTGTCCCGTGTGTCCCGTGTCGGTCTGCGTGGTAGTGCGGGGGATTGATTGTGGCCGTGTGTGCGCGAGTTTGCGGTGTGGGCCGTCCATAATCCCCATGCTTGGTCGTTTTGAGTGGGCGGTCCCGTGTGTCCCGTGTGTCCCGTGTGTCCCGTGTGTCCCGTGTCGGTCTGCGTGGTGGTAGTGCGGGGGATTGATTGTGGCCGTGTGTGCGCGAGAGTTTGCGTTGGTGTGGGCCGTCCATAATCCCCATGCTTGGTCGTTTTGAGTGGGCGGTCCCGTGTGTCCTGTGTGTCCCGTGTGTCCCGTGTCGGTCTGCGTGGTGGTAGAGGGGGATTGATTGTGGCCGTGTGTGCGCGAGAGTTTGCGTTGGTGTGGGCCGTCCATAATCCCCATGCTTGGTCGTTTTGAGTGGGCGGTCCCGTGTGTCCCTGTGTGCCCGTGTGTCCCGTGTGTCCCGTGTCGGTCTGCGTGGTGGTAGTGCGGGGGATTGATTGTGGCTGTGTGCGCGAGAGTTTGCGTTGGTGTGGGCCGTCC